>JARVJO010000164.1:1171129-1257450 GCA_031762555.1 Cynodonichthys magdalenae | reverse complement strand
TCTCTCTCTCTCTCTCTCTCTCTCTCTCTCTCTCTCTCTCTCTCTCTCTCTCTCTCTCTCTCTCTCTCACACACACAGGAATAGTGTGCAAGCATGTAAAACAATGAGAAACCAGCCAGCTGACAGATACACTAAGCTGCAGTCACTTTGTATGACAACAGTGCATGAGAGAGGCAGCGGCGGCCCCAGACTGGTACTCAGAACAAACAGCTCTGCGAGTCGACAGAAGGCTCTATCAAAGCTATCAATCACAGACTCCTCGGATCCCACTGTTGGAGTTTATTGCATTGTTGGAGCACTGCAGAGTCATCACATATGTATTTTGTCAGCATTTTTACTTCAAACAACAGCAGCTTGTGGAGGAAATAGTTGCTTTAAATGTGGTTGCGAAGAGTTCCTCATTGTGAAATCAGTAAGTGGAGCAGAGTGATAACCAGAGCGCTGTTGTGTCCTGGTGTTAAATGGGAGCAGATGCCTGTTTAGACAGAAAGGTGGGTGACTCCCCCGAGGTCTGGTCCACCCAAGTTCAGTTTTCATTCCATGTAATAACAATCTGTGGCAAGATGGCATATTTGACCCTTGTAACCTCAAAGGGTTTAGAAATTATAATCAAGGAAGTTATTTTTGACCTGACTTGATGCTGAGAAGTTAAAGAGCACCACTGCTTGGTGTCGGTGTTAGACTGGTCTTTTCCTGTTTACCGCCTACTTTGGAATCAAGTTACAGCAAGAAAAAAAAACCTTAAATAAGGTTTGAAGAGGCATTTTGTGCTCAAAACTTGTGATCAGTTTAATTAATCGCAAAATCAAAACGATAACAAAAAACTTGATCACTGACAGTGTTTAGCTCACACACACATCATCCCTGAGGAGTTTGGACGCAGCACCACAGACACACCCTCTGTAGGTAAAGAGACCCACTTGAGAAAGGTCATATGGCTCAGCCTTCGCCTCCTCTCTTCCTTTTCCTCCTTGGCATCTCTGGGGTACATGAGACTCTTCGGCATACACCACTTCTCTCATTAGCACATGCCAGGCTGCTAGTTGCTGTGGTTGAATCCAGGGCATGTCAGGAGCCACGTCTAGGAGCCACTTGAACTGACAAGATGAGAATGAGGGGCCAGGGGCTGGCATATGGTGCTGATTAGTAGTCAAGTTTATAGGGGTTCTCCAAACATAACATAATCAAATCTACCCCCAGCATCCTGCTCACTCAACATCATGTCACACATTCATTCCCTCAAGATTACAACATAACCTCTGAAAAAGGAAAGGATATCCTATTATTTGAAACTTTGCCCCAAACATCAAACTTTGTCTTTTAAATTTGGTAGAAAACATATTTTTGTAGGATTTGCTTGTAAAGAGGTCTTCTGGAATTAATGAAAATAAAATAGTTTTCAGGCTTACCCTGAGGGATCGTGTCAAATGTTGATGGATTTCTGTGTGCACTGACAAGTGAAAAACTAATATCAGCAAAACAAGAAATCACAAAACTATTCTACATATTAATGAGCGATTTCAAACAGTCTCTGCCTACCCTAGATTCACCTCCGTGCCCACCCGGCACAGAGCACAACTCCCCTCAAACAAAACTTTCAGTGCCACAGTCGAAGCAGCAACATCTGGCTCCTCGTGTAGGCACTTATTAGGATCAAATTAAGTAGAAATGAATAGGATGATACATGACAGGGTGCAGATGTTCAAAGCCGTGGTGTGAAAATCTGAGGGCAGAAAACAGCTTAATGAATTCTGCGTCTTACAGCAGGGGTGAAGCTTTGGGGTTCACAGGTTAAAACAAAATTAATTCAGAAGCAGACGCCCAAGAAAATAAATGTTTTTGCTTGTCGTTCCCCTGTTAACAGTTGCATGCTAAAGGGACACTGTTATGATTTGCAATTAATTAGCGATGTAAGTGAGCGGTTTGGTCTTTTGTGATTTTCAAAATAAATGCATGTCAAATTTGCAACATTAATGTCCCTCGTGGAGTGATTCACTTTAACTGTTAATCAAACCAGGTAAGCTTTAGAGAAGTTATAATAATTTTTATTCTACACACAGAAAAATACACTAAAATAATAATAAAAAAAACGAACTAGAGGCTTGGATTTGTTGTATGTTACTTTCGTTCAAGTTTGTCACCACTGAATCTTATATTGCAAAATAATAATCGTGCAGTCTAAAACAAAAATCAGACCATTTTCTCCTATAATAAAATACATATATATTATGTTATGTTATTCTGTTTTTTTCTTTACCCTATCTACTCAAATGCACAGGCTGCAAATGTAAAAATAGGTGCTTAATGTGAAGGATTTCCCATAACAGGAAATAAAGTATGTTTGATTCATGGTTCTAGAAATTTTCCTGTTTAAACATTTTAGTTTCAAGATTTTCAATCCTCCACACCGCAAACATCACACTGGTTTCTTTTAGAAGTCTGAACAAAGTAAATATTTGCTAAAGGACCATGAAGGTCAAATTTGAAAAACACAGAAGCATTTTTATTTTATCTGATTATTGACAATCAGTGACAAAAATGTATATGTAACTTTGTTCTTTAAACTAAAACTGTAAATGTTCATTTTGTGCGTCGCAAGCTTCTTTTACCCTGACACTTATTTTAAATTCAGGATAAAGTTTTGTATTGCCTCAAGCGCAGTGCAAAACAAATAGTATCCAAGGCCTCTTCATAGGTGGCATCCAGCGGGACTCGTTCTTTTTTACAGTTCCAAGTAAAGCTACGTGAGTTATTTCTTTGGCAGACTTTCACGCATTACTGTGTTCCTGCACGTTACAGAGAAACCTATAAAATATTTGAAGTACAGACCCACTTCTCAGCACAAGTATCATACGTTTTTTTCCCAAACGTTCTGACACAAACACATTTTTGGTAATTCTCCGTTCAGGATAATCCCCATGCTTGTCTCTGTTTCAGACCCAGAGGAAGAGATGGACACATATGTACACAAACAGACGCACACACCACACTGTACAAGCACACGCCATCGTTTTGGAGCAGCACTTTCAACAGGAAACTAACCTTATTATGTGGCACGATGGAATGTTGAGAGCAGCAGCTCAGAAGGCCTGACCTACACCTCGTAATAATACTTTTAGCTCCATGTGTCCTTCAAAATCTTAGTTTAGCTCAAACACAGGTGTTATGCTGCACATAAATACATTTTTATCAGCTGTAATTAAAAGATTTTCCCCTGGACAAATCACAGCACTGAAGGGAATTACACCATTCTCTCTGGGAGCAACGGCATGCCAAGGATTGTGTAAATGAAATTTAATTAACCATTAAAATTAAAAGGCTTTAAAACAGGTATTATTTGTTCAAGCCTGTATAGAATACAATTTTTGTCCACCAGTATTAAAAAAAGGTTTTAGTATAAAAAAAAAAATAAGAATTGCAGGCAGTGCCATGAGGAAATATTTCCTATGACATGCAGGAGAAGGATGTTTAAATTGTTTATTACTGTGGAAATATGAACCTAAAAGCATTCTTAAAAAGGAAGTTTTGGATGTATATATTTTTGTAAATCTAATTATATTTAGCCATTGTTTTCTTTAATTTGCCTTATAGCAAACACAACACACAGTAAAGTAAGGAATAGAAATTAACTTTGTTTGCTTTCCTTTCCCTGTCCTGAGGTTTACATTAGAACTCATGAGTTTGATTCTCAGCCAATTTGTGAAGAATCTGAAAACTAATCTTTAATTTTTACATGTTATATATTTGATTAAGAACAAGCTTTCACAGCTCAGATCAAGAGGACATAAAATTAAATATTTTGCAGAAATGGGATCTTTTATTTTTAAAATAGTCTAAAACATGTAGCTTCTTGCCTTTTTTGTGATCAGTCAGCACTCAAAGATTATTATTTTTTTGCTTCTAATCCAATAAATGTCATTTATAATAAACTGCAATTTCAGCTGATGTACATACACACACACAAATCTAAATATTTTAGAACGCCTGTAAATTCCGTATGTTTTCTGGATTTAATAAAGCTGTATTTTCCTACTTGACCTGATGTAGGGGATTTGAGGCTTGTCCCTGCTTCAGTGGGGTTTCAGCCACACAGCAGGAAGAAGATAAAAAGGGTGGCTTGGAAAGAGGAAAAAAAAAATATCACAGCGCATTAAAAACAAATCTACTGGGGGATCCACCAGCAGCTTAAGTGAGCCGAGACGATTAAAGGGTCAGTGGTCATGGACTGCAAGTTCAACATACCTGATGCCACTCACCTTGGTCCACCAGAGGCGTTGCCAAAACCAATCTTTCAAAATCAAATGCATACTGTACACAGGAGACATCATGAAGGTCGACACAAAGTTACTATAATGGCAACTGGCTCAGCAGACGTTAAATTATTCCTACAGTACGCAACTTGTGAAGTTCTTTAAACTAACTTGTGACCTATGACATTAAATCTAAAGACAAGTTTAAAAAAAATCCATAAGTAATTAATCAGAAATAAGAAAAAAGCTGTTTCCCCAAATAAATGGCTGCAGCCTATAGACTGAGCCCACAGAGCAGAGGCCATGCCCTTCCCAGTCCTGATAGGCTGCATAAAACAGCTGTGAAATAAGACAGTCCAGTCTTCATATGTTTGTGTGACCACGCACTACCCCGTTATGTTAGCGATAAGTTTTCTATCACGAGACTTCAGACTTGAAATGTGTTGGGACATGTATTCACATGCCTTTTCACTGGAGAGACAAGTTAACAATTACAAACTTTACACATAAATAAATGAAAAACATGAACAATTTGAGTTAGCCCCAGTATCAGTACTTGTACTTAAATTTTATTTACATTTCGTTGCAGCATACATTTCATCAGCTAAGTTGCTCTAAGTCCCTCCTCTCTAAAATAACAAAACAAAAATCCCACAAACTATTAAACTTGCTGTAACAAATTGTTCCAATATTTTGGTGAGCAGACCTTTAAGTGTTAAACGATGTTTGGGAACTTTGGGAACAGGAGGAAAGGGTCACTGGGAGTGAGATGTCTGGGTTTCCCTCTTAAATCTGTTGCTTCTGCGACCTGACCTCATATCAGCAGGTATAAATGTGTGGTTCATTCATCAGTTCATTAAGATTGAATAGGACACACATTCAGTTTATTTTGAAGTAAAAAAGTGAAATAATAAATCCCTTTTGGTTTTTATCTGGCAGTTTTAGAGTTTTTTCCAACACAGAGGGTGGACTTCAGTGACTCAACATTTTAGTGTATCAAGAAATTCCTCCCTTTTTTCTCTTTCTGTCTTGTGTCACAAGTGATGACTATGAGTGGCTCCCTGGCCAAAGACCTACTTTATCAGGCAGCCAATTTAACAAGACAGCTCCTTTCATGCTTCTTGGCTTCACCAGTGGTAATAGATTTCCTCAATGAGTGTCTCTCTATCTCCAGGTTTCACACTTCTCTTTCTGGGCGCTGCTCCAGATCAGATCTTTTTGCCACTTTGATTTCTTTAGGTAAGTGATCCATCGCTCACGGCCTGACCAGCATTTGCTGAAATTTGGCCTTACTTTGGCTCTCTATGCCTGATATTGTACACTTTAATGCAAAGTGAAGTAGCACATTTAAGTAGCCTGTCTCTCAGAGTTCCTGTGCTTCCAACCCAAGCATCGATGCCCTGTTTCAAAGTCCCTCCTTACCTTTTTGTTAAATACAATCTTTAATATGCTCACCTGAAATGAAATGCATTGAATCTATGACTTGATTAAAAAGACACTTAAACTTGTCAGGATTAATTCACTTTTAATTATTGCATTGTTTTAGAGGATGTTCTTTTTCCTTTTTTTTTCAAAATGGGACCAGATGATTTTAATTCAAATTTAAGCCAAGCAGGTGAACTGCATCAGCTGAGCACTGCTTGACTGGCTTCACTGACTGCACCTGTGAAGGTGTGGACTGAAAGTGTGACCTGAGGCAGCTGCCCATAGATTCTGGATGTTTGGCAGGCAGGTTTGCAGGTTTGATGGATGGTTTAAATAATAAAAGTCTCAAACTGAAACTCTCAACATTCTGTTCAGCCTTCATTTTACGTCTCATTTACCATCTTTATTTTCAATAAAGTCACAAAACATCATAATTGCCACTGTGGCAACATAAAACAGAGTTTTATTATAAAATTGTGGCACAATTTGATTATATTTTGCAGTTATTTCAGGAAATATTAGGAAAGTTCTCTTTTAACAATACAACAATTTTTGACAGTTTAAATAATATGCAATGATTATCTAAATCATCATCATAATTGAACTGAATTCATTTCTTTTTCTGTTTTTTTTCCAGTACACAGTAACATTTGAAAAAACTGGGTCAGTTTTTTTCCTCTTCAAACATCTGTTTTTCTATACTTCTTAGCTCAAAACCACAGCGATCGTAACTGCCAAATGCACTGCACTTAACAGCAAAACCAATAAACTGATGAACCAATATTTTTCAGTATGACCTCAGTTCCCTTGTTCCCTTTTTATGTGTACTGCACATTATAATTAGGAATGACCACAGTTTAAGCATATGTGAAGCTTCTCTCGTATTTATGATTTAATCTTTTTTTCCAAGCCATATGCAGTTGGCTATCTTGCTTTTTTCTGTCTTCTCTTTTTTTGTCTCTGTAAATGGTTCAAAACAAAGACATTTATGATATGTTTTTTTTTTTTTGCTCTTTTTGATTTATGCACAACACACACACATTGTCATTTCACTATAAAGTCTATCCATACACTATTTTACAGCTAAATCTGATTTTCTTATTCTGGTAATGATCAACTGAATGCTGGTTTAATTAGCAAGACTTTCTTTATTCTAAGAGTTATCACAAGCCTGGACTTTAAATGGATGTGTGTTCCAGGGCAGATGCATTCAAATTCGTTTTGATTGCACACAGGGCCTTAAGTCTCAGTATTCAGGATAGTCCTGTGATCTTTCACAGAGAAGATTTGCTGGCCAGTACTGAGGTAGAGCCACATAATGAGATATATTAGAACTACGGTTGATATTTAAAAGGCAGGGCAAATCAAAAGGCTTTGCCACCTCTGGGTGGAGGGTAATTGAACTTGCTGCCTTTATTCTGTAGCTCCATGGGGACTGTGAGACAAAGCCACACTAATCATGCTAGTATAATTGAGACTAAGATTTCTTTCTGTTTCACTGGTCATGCCATGGGCAGTGCTGAACCTTTAACCATGGCATAATGCATAACTACTTTTGAATCGTACACACACACACTGATTCAGTGTGTGTTGAATATTATTATCTAATTAGATGAGAATAATGAAACTTGTGAACTTAGTTCTCAGAGTCAAATTCCAATCAGCTGTTTGGAGAACTAATTGTGCAGCGATGGGATGAATAATAGTTTCCTGTTTGCTGACTCAAATTTCTGAATCTAATTTACAATTTGTATTCTACTCAATACTATTTCTTTCATGTGTGTATACTACAGATGCTTTTCAAAAGAGGTTTTAAAGTGGAATATATATTTTTAGATTTTTTTTGTTATCTAGAAAAGTTGAAACGCTTTCTTGTGATAATGAACATATTTCAAATCCATGATTTAGAAAATAGGTTTTTATTGATTTAGCAAAGTTATCATGATTTGACCTTTTATTCCAAAATGGCAGCAATGCTAAAAAGTTAAACGTTTTACACTCAAATTATTTTTGATCACAGCAAAACCAAGTTTGTTTTTTGAGAAAATGTGTAATCGTCTTAAGAACAAAAAATTCCTGTTACTCCAGGTAGGATACAACTGTTTTACTGTCTAAACCTAACAGAATAGATAATTTATAATCTCAAGAAAAATCCCATCAAAAATCATAATTATAGGCAAAGTTTGTCTCATTCATAGTGGATCTATATAGAGTTTCAGGACAAGATGAAAAATATTCCAGTATTTAGGGGTTACTTAGCCTGGTCCTTGCCTTCTTTCACAGTTCTGCTCAATTTTAGTTTCCCTTCACTGCTCCATCTGGGATTTCTCCCATAGACAAGGATTTCTCCGGTAGAATTTTAACCGTGCCAATCAGTGAGCAGGAGGAGGAGTTTTGAACGAACACATCGTTGGATTGCATAATCTTTGTCTCTCATGCAGTACTTGCCTTAAATAAAAAGTAACGTTTCTCTCCAAATATTCATGTGAACTATAAGGTTTCCTGATGTAAAACTGATCTAAAACTAACTAAAAGTTAATTGCAGTTTCTTTTAAATTTTGGAAAGTGCTCCTTTTTTAACAGAAATCCATACTTTTGTGATGATTCTATTCTGCAAAAGCTTAGAAAACTAAACAGGATTTGCAGAAATGTGTCCTAATTCATAAAAAAACCTAAGAATTTAAGAACTTACAGAAAACCATTCTTTCGATTAAAAAAAAAAAGGAAAAAATATAATAACTGAAGTGATTGTGCAGTCAGTACCTTTACCAGAACAAAAACTTGTAAACACATGTTCTGCAGATATACTTCTGTGGATCATGTACAGAACATGATGGGTCCAACTTCAGTGTGTTAATGAACTGATATTTGTCAGTGTAACAGTCATCAGTGTGAGCATCTCCTTTGATGCCTCATCAAGCAGAAAGCCCTTAAAATGTTTGAAGTGTCTGCCTGTGTAATAATGATTTATAATTCTCTTGAACTAATGTAAAATTTGCTGGTAAAATTTTTGTGAAATAAAAATAAATTGTGCCCGGAGGGTAAGACCACAATTCAAAAGAAGATCACCCAAGAGCAGCAAATGATTTAACAAGCCACCAGCTCCACTAGGGCATGAAGAGGAGCAGAATGGAGAATTTCAAAGTGCATCTAATTAACATCAGTTTATTACTATGTCAATCTTTTCAGCTAATGTGTGAATGAGGGGAGGGTTTAAACATGTAGAACTGCTTTGCATGAATTTCATGGAATAACACTTAAGTTGTTAGGGTAATATGAAGTATTAACCAAACCACTGCACAAAGAAACATCCTGTTTCATGTGTCTACTTTGTTAAATGAAAACGTAAAACCATCAAGCTTTTTTGGCTTTGTTAGAAAAGTCATTAAATATAGAAAACAACTTCCCAGATTGTTCCATCACCATTATTCCTCAAGGAATGAGCTGCTGAATATTTAATTTTACTTCCATCTTTTTGATTGCATAGTAATTTTTAGAAGCCAAGAAGTTGACAATCTTGTATTTTAGGTTTCTATTGAGATGTTGTCCAATTCCTCAAACACCATATTTTGTTTAATTGTTTTTTTCTTTCATTATCAACATGTTATCTACAGAAACAAACAAAAACAGAAAGCTGCAGTAAAAATTCACAGGTTTATTCTCATATGATTGTGCCATTTTTTTTTCTTCCTCCATCCTCCATTTTGACTTGTTTCTTTTAAATTATTCTGAGACGAATTTTATTAAATTTCCAGAAAATCTGCCAATTGTTGATCAAAACCAATGTACGATTTTTGTTGTTGATTTGAGGAAAATGGGAAAAAAAAGAGCAACTTGCTCCGTAGCTTCCTGTACTGTAGTTTGAAGCTGTTCACAGGATTCTGTTTCTCTGGACAGACATCTCTGATGATGGTGCTGAAATCAGGAGCTTGTTAGGGTTTTGTAGACCCAAGGTCCACTGAGTGAGTTACATCAATCACTTTTTTTTTCTTTCAACCTTTTTGTTTTCTTGACTTTTAATCTTCTTAAAGGAGGGTGGGGGTATTTTGCGAAATCAATTTTTTTGAGTTTTATATCCATGAGGTTTAGACGATTGAACCCAGGAAATAGGGAGAATGTCGAAGGTCAAAAATATGAACAGGTTTCAGACTAAAACAACTTGGTAAAATTAAAAATCCTTAAAAAATTTACTTAAAAACTGATGTCCTAGTTACTATACACCTGCTACTATATTTACACAAAGCTCCTCCTCCCTAGAGCTCAGTCTGCAGCCGAGCTCCCGCCCCACTGAGCACCCCTCTACCTGAAACATAGTTGTGATGACGTGCTGAAGTCAAGTAGGGGTCTCTGTAGTGCATGTTGTCCTGTGCGCGGAAATGGTCATACCCTTGACTGGCTGAGGTCTTGGTGTGGACGAAGTTGACCGTAATTGTGAATGGCAGAATTGGTGTGTGGGCGGAGTTATCCCTAACCGTTGATTGGTCGGAGTGACTAGGCTTGTGGGACAACTTAGAAGAGGAAGTAATGATAATACTAAAATAATATGATTTATTGACTGTTTATGTACAGTTTAAAACAGAACAATGACTCAAATAAAAATTATTGTGAACATGTAAACATAATTTATTGACTACAAATTTCATGCAGCAGGCACCTTCCTGTCTCAAATTGACTAATATTCCTATTCATAATTTTTTAGCAATCTTTTTACCGGCTGGTAAGGGATGTTTTGACTGAACCAAATTGTGCAGCTAGGACCTTCTTGTCTCAAGTTTTGACTAAAATTAATCTTAAACAACATAGATGCTTCCTGCCTGACTCAAACAAGCTACTCCCCGCTGCCCCCAGCTTCTTCAAACCCCACCTTCAATCTGACCGATCACGTCTTTGGCCAACTACACCCACAAAATAAGAAACTCCTACTTAGTGACTGCAGAGAGGTTCTAAAAGAGAGAGAGAATATTTCAAGTTGTTTAGATGACTATGATGCAAAGTCAAATTAACTCTTGATATATACAGAATTTTCATAAAAACTGAAGGTAACATAGTTTTTTGATTGTGGTACAGAATTGAACTATGTGCCTGGAAAATACTTAATACCCCTGATTTAAAGTTGTTGCTTTAGATCACTCCATCACCAATGCTTTTCTATGTCAACAACATAAATGCTGATAAGATGCAGCTTATGACCATAGATCTGAAAGTCCTACAAGATCTCAGCTATGCCACCCTTCACCTCTTTTGGAAGTGTTTTACATTTTGATGTTAGCAGGTTTAACCAATATGCATTTATATAACAATCAGTTGGTTAAGATGTTTTTGGCATTCAAAACTTGCCTGAATGTAAACATCTCAAAAGTGCTTTGTAATGTTTTATAATACAATTTAGCCAGAAGGGTGAGAAATCAAGACAAAAAACTTTTCTGAGGAGTTCTCATTTGTTCAAGTTATCTTTATGTCACTGGTAACATCTACATTTTTTCATATTTACTGCATATTACAGACAAAATAAAAGCCTATTTGCATTAAAAAAATGCAACCAGAATCTAATTCTGTAAGCAAACACTGACATGGAGAAATATTTCTTTTAAAAATTATAAGTGCACTTAAACATTCCACACAAAAATCTGACATTATAAATGTGATATTATGAGACATCTGCAAAAATACAAGCCTAAGAACCTGCGCAAATTATATTCATTGAATTACAAAAATTACAGATGTAGCCCAGAACCTCTGAAAACGTGATGATGAATCTTTTTTTTTTTCAACTTCTGGCTGATAAATCATCAGACTGCACTGGCAAAATATCGGGCTTGTGAAAAATGCATGAATTACTAATTAATGAGGCATTCTCGCAACATTTACATATTCATAAAGGTGCGTAATTCACATATGCATGAGAGAACTCAGCGATAGCTTTGAGAGAATAACACATATTCTGGTGAGAAAAAAAAAGCCTTTATTTTGTTAAATTCTTCAAAAAGCTGAGAGCAAAGATGCTTTTAAAGAAAACATTACGCATTTATTCTTCCACACAGAAATGCAGTCAAATGCTTAGGGAGACAAATGCACTGAGGAGGTGCAATGATGTGAAACAGTATGCAAAATTACATTTTCTGAAATATTGTCCCGAGTGGATTTTCAAAAGTTCATTTAGCAACCCCAGTGTTGCTAACAACTGTGCTCAGAAAATCTGATAGATTTGTACAAAGACAAATTTATTTTCAGTGTTCTCTCAATTTAAGAAATTCAGCAAATGCTGAACAAAATGATCCATAACATCTGTGTTCAAGCACTTTAAAAAAAACAACAAACTGATCTGCTCACAATTTCACATTTGAAATGTTGAAGCGTAAACCTTTACCATTTGAACATTTATTTGTTTCTAGTTTCAATTTGTTGTAGAAATACATTTTGATGCTAAAAATAAATACATTTGCCACAAGCAGCTTTATCTGCTTTTTCAGCATTGTTAAAGTCAACCCATAGCTGCTCAGTGATGTCATTCTCTTGGAGAAGAAGAGAAAAACAGTTTCAGTGAAGCGGGTCCAAGATGGTTTGGCCGATGTTGAAGCTTGTCCCTTGCTAAGAGGGCCTCTCCATTGTTTCAGCCATCCCACAAAGGCTTTGTGAAAGCAGTCCTGAATATGGGTCAAAAAACACAAATAACATTCAGATGGTTCCTAGGCTTTGCTCCCAACTATGCACCAAAGAATGACAAGTCCAACAAAACCATGTTGAGTTTTTCATCCTATTCAATTGTCTTTCCAAATTAACTCCAAGCTGGGCTTTTTCAGGAAGGCCAGAGTTGTGTCATGCCTACTCGGATGTAGACCAACTCCAGCTGCATGCTTGGCCTGCTTTAAACACCACGCAGAGTCTGCTTCGCCCCTCTACACTGGTGTAAAAATGGCTTTTGGATGCATTGTATTTGGTATCTATAAAGAGCACATAATGAATCAAACAACAATGAGTCTCTTTGGCCAAAAGAACACATTTATTATTCAGCTAAGTTCTTTTTCCTTCACTGAAATATTTTAGCTGAGGATAAAAAGTACTCAATCATTTATTTTCTGTACCCGCTTTGTCTTCATCAGGGTTCACAGGGGGCTGGAGCCTATCCCAGCAGTCAATGGGCAAAACGCAAAGGGAGACATTGGGCAGGTCCTCAACAAGACCAACACAGACACATGGGACAAACTTTGAAAACACACTCGCATATAAAATCCACTTAGAGCTACTAATAACCATTGTTTTACTCCAGTCGGCCTGCCACGCCTATCTTCACCTGCTCCTTGCTCCCCTGTCACATCTGTAGCTGCTTCTCTTGTTAGTCCCAGCTTATTTATTCATTATTACATCAGTGGAGCATTATTGGCTTTAATGCCATAGTCTGGTGGTTTTCTCCTTGTGTGCCTTCTCCTATGTGCTCTTTGTGATTCCTCTAGAAGTTTGTGCTGCCTTGACACCTTTTTGTTGGTCTTGTAAAATAATTACGTTTTGTTTTTGGAATTGCTTGTGTTCTTCTGCATTTGTCTGAATTTGCTCCTGATAGTCACAATTGTATACATCAACCAAAACCCACAACAATTTATTAGTTGCTGTTTAGTTGTTATTAGTCAAGTGTTTTATCTGACAGTGTCGATTTACTGCAACTTGAAATAGGAAGAAAAAAATGGTCTGCAAATTTTAATTTACTTAAAAGACACCAACAAACCTAAAATTGATGTGTACCATTTGATAATGACAAACCTGCTAGTTGTAATAAAAATATAATAACAAAGCAACTGAGCAATTTTGAAAGTGGTCTCCCCAATCAAACAAAGAACAACAAAAGATTTATTTAACAGTTCACTCCACATGCAATAAAACTGAAAATAAGGATGGCATTTTAAGATCCCCAAGTTTGAGTTTAACCTTGCTGGACTTTTGGAAGGCACTTTTGAGCATCAGGCGCAGTGTTTTGGCAGCTGCACAGGGAGCCTGGTGGGTCAGCCCTTCTCTGCGAGCTGCTACTCAACACTAATCTATTTTAAACCATCTGTGAAATTAGCAAGATTTCCTAAGTCCTTCACCTCTAAGGATTAAAACACTGCTAGGAGTGTGGGTGTTCTTATATTACGTTCTCATATACATGTCTGATGACTCTTGAGATCCTTCGCATTTTGTTTTCTTTCATCTGAGCTTGAAATTGCTAGAAATCAGCAAAACATTTTAAACATCTGGATGATTTGTTCTGAGCGTGCTTGGACAGATGAGAATAAAATATTGTTTGAACTGTTGTATATAATTAAAGAACTGGACCATAGTAGTTACACATTCAGTACTTCCCAAGCAGCCAAACCTCAGTTGTTTTACAGAGGGGTACCTAGACATGCAGCGCCTCTGCCAAACTCTGTACAATGAAGTCATGAGTCAACTTTAATGGAAAAATCAGATAAATAGCAGCTGTTCGTGGGGAAACGGTGCTGCCTGACAGATTCAGCGGGTGCAACGACTGTAGCATCGAGCAGATCCAAATGTGTAAAATATTGTTTCAAAGCAGCTCTCTCTGCTCCCCTATGCTTCTGATGTTTAGTCATCAGAGTTGTGAAAAAGCAGTCCTGCCGCGACACAACAGCGTTGCCATATTTATTATTTTTTGTTCTTCACACATGCGCACCTTTACACAGCAATAACATTTCAACTAAAGAGGCCACCTACAGACAGCAGGATGTTAAACCAAAGCTCACCAGGCTTCCATCTACAGCTCAATCTGCTTTATAGAAAATCAACAACCAAACTGAAAAGCCAAAATGATGTTTATTTGAAAAAAGTGATGATTTTATCTAATCAGTTTTGTTTAAATGTTGTGCATTTGTATGGACACTATTGTAAATATCTAAAGCATGAAGGTCTTTAACCTAACTTTAGCTGTCATGGATTTATTATTAAAAAGGTGTGAGTCTAGTTTTCCATCTAGAGGAGAGATATATCATGTAACTACATTGTTGTTAAACTGTATTTGTTCTGGCTCTCTGGAAAGCAGAAGGTAGTAAAATATAAATTATGAAGATAGTTAAGTAAAAGAGAGAAAAATAATCCAGCAGTGAAGGTGTTCTTAAAAATTCCAGAACAAGTTTTTTTTTGTTTTAGTTTATTTATGTTCTGGATTACAAAAAAGAAAAAAAAAAAAAAGGGTGTGGGCTGATCTGAAAACGTACTAATCCCAAAGTTATTTGGGATGTTTTACCCTTCGCAATAAGATGAAAGTATAGTGTAGAACTCATTATCATGATGATAATGAGCATTGCATGGCAGAGATCCGTAGAGCGCTTACAGTTCTGTCTCTCTCTCTCACACACACACACAGATTTGTATATCTATCCTTATAAGAACTGCTCATTGACTTACTGTACATTTATTTGCAGTGGTTTCTATAGCCAAACCCTGACCACTTACCCTAAACCTAAACCCACCTAACTCTAAATCTAGACTAAATTCAATTCACACCTTGGTCACTAAAAATGGAGTTCCACCAGGACCAGTCTTTGGTCCCCATAAGGACTACTGGTCTTGACAAAGTAGGTGTGTACATCAGAAACAGTCCTTAAAAGGTACCAAATACACACACACACGCAAGTTGTTTTTTTCTATGCCCGTGGGGAACTCGCATTGACATCCATACATTTCTATATCCTAACTCTGACTCTTTACCCTAAATCTTTTTCTGGAAGATGGTCCTCATGATGTAGCAAAAATGTGTCCACACACACATCCGTCAGGCACACACTTGCACCTCCCACACAATGGTTTATGAATGTTGTCCCGGTTTTACAGATTGCCTTTTAAAGCTAAAAAACTGAAATGATGCTTTTTGTTTCCAAATGCAAGAATTCAGGTGATCCGGAGGTTAGATAGGTTTGATTTTTATGCACAGGTTATAAATATAAATTGTACTGTTGATCAGTACTAGATGACACAATATGTACCACTTCAGTAAGTTAGTTTGATCAGTCACCTTTAACGTATTCACTGCAATCTGTTAATATGTAAAGATTATTTTTTTGACAGTGGCTATGACTACATGTACCTATAAATGTAAGATTTTTTTTTACTTTGTTTATCTGTGAAGAATGTTTCAAGGCCCCCAATTGATATTCATAGTAGCATTTGCTGTATTTGGATTGGCTTGTTGTCTTTGACGAGGTCAGAGGGTGTAACTACTGCAAGTCATTCAAGCAAACTGATAATTGGTGGCAGGCCACGAGCCAACAGGGTGAGACATGAGAATTATCACTGAGGATGAATTCAAAGACATTAACACGGCTTGAAAACTTCCACCCATGGCTCCGTTGTGTTTTATAGATGGATCTTTATCAAATAACAATACCACAATTTATCATTTAATTTATGTTTCAAAATGATGTTTGAGCAGAAGTAAATGTTCTTTACTGAGATATAATGGCAGTGTAAGAAATTACTTCTACCTGCTTTTAATTAAGAAAATATAACTAGGTATTGTTCCAGGAAAGATCGTGAAAATTAAACAAGTACAGCATTCTAGCACTTTAACAAAGTCAGCCCTGGTCATATTGACTAGAGCCATGTTGCTTTTTGATTTGCAGACTGTAAAACGTGCAATATATTCAGGATTAAAATAATAACTCAGTTCTTAAAACAAGATGTCTCTTTAATCAGTAAGTGTCAACAGCAGTACAAAAGATGGAGTGATGTGAGAAGCTTTCTGCAACACAATTTCTGTCACTTTTACAGAATATAAGGGAATTCTTGAGGTAAATGAGCTAAAACGGGCAGTTATCAGCCCACCGCTGTATCGACACAGTGGACAAAGACGTATGGAAAATGCTGTTATGTTAAGTCAGAAGTGATCCTTTGGGGATAATTTAATAATTTACAGTATACACATTGCTATGATGCCATTATGCACCCACATGTGTCGATCTTTTTTTTTTGTCTGTTTTCTTTTTATTCTTTATATAGTGTATTAATACTACTAAAGCCAAGAAAATGGCTCTCCACACACACCCATGTAAAATTGTTCACCTTAAGTTT
The DNA here is from genome assembly GCA_031762555.1 of Cynodonichthys magdalenae. NCBI lineage: Eukaryota > Metazoa > Chordata > Actinopteri > Cyprinodontiformes > Rivulidae > Cynodonichthys > Cynodonichthys magdalenae. The sequence goes on along the minus strand of JARVJO010000164.1, from coordinate 1,240,717 downwards.
ACCTCACGTCAATACTGCACATGAAAAACAAAAAGTAAAATAAAAAAAAAAAAAAGCTTGGTGTACACTTTGAAGCAAAGCAAAACAAATATAAAAAAATTAAGTTTTTTTTTTTTTTAGCAATAATACACCATTGCAAATGTTTGACCTTTTTTGTTTTCTAAAGAAGAATGTGAACACAACTGTGATGGCATCGTTTCTGTATTTTTTTTTTAAGTTGAATTAAAAACTTTACATTGGACTGTACAAGATATGATAAACTATTTACACTGTCAGACATAAACTTCTTTTTAAAGCAGCAACAGACACTATGTAATTCATTTTCACTAATAACACCCAAACAATACTTGCCATGAGCTTCGGTACCTGCCAGGAGAGGAAATAATCAAAAAGACTTTTATGCGGTAAATTGTTTCAGGCTGCCAGCATTTTCAAAACAATGGCTCCAGTCATAGAAGAGCCCCACACAGTGTTGCTTGAAAAGACAACTCTTGAAAGCAGAGTACCAAAGGCAACTGAAAATGTTGCCCCAAACAACTATTTTTTTACACTTCTGAACAGCAGCTAGCATGTCAGTCCAGCATGTCAGTGAATTGTGCTGATTAAATTAACAGAGAACATTCTCACCATATACATCACAAAGTTCAGACAGAAAAAAAAAAAATCTAATTACAGTAATGTTAAAACAGCATAGAAACTTTTTGTCCTCAGTTCATTCCAACAATTTGCATGTCTTACAAGTGAAAAAGAACAAACAAACTGTGAGGGCTACATTTGCAGATTCTGGATAGTCAAAGACAAATTCATTAAAAAAAATGGCAGCATACAAAACAGATGGCAAAGTAAAAGTGAACCAAGAGAATGCACAATATCGGTGCATTTTACAACATTAAAATCAATAAATACTTGTGCACTCCCACATTAAAAAGAAACCTAGCATCACTTATTTGAATTAAAAAAAAGATTTTTTTTTAATTAGAAAAATGCCAGTGCAAGCCAAATGCATGCAACTTCTTTTAGATCTCAGCTCCTTATGAAGAAAAATAAAAATGCCACTTAACACAAATGATTGTATTTTGATTGGACACAAATGAATGAATAATTATTTTACATCAAGTGCTTGTTTGAGTTAGTACCTTATTAAGTCTGATGGTGCATTGACAGTTACTGTTTTGACCATTATTATTCTCTTTTATCAGAAAATCAGCATCTACATGAGGTACAGTGACTTGTCAGACATTAAGACACATAAAAATAAAGCATAAAATAGAAAATAAAACAAAACAGCCAAATGCATAACTTATATTAATGGACAAAATAATTTGTCATATTTACAAAAAAATGAGATGGTGAATTAACTGAAAATCATTTTAGCTCCAATTGTTTTTTTTTACTCTTCTGATTGTCCTTGATGCTTTTTTTACTGACAATTTTAGAGCCAGCTGTGGCTGATAATAAATAAAATATGTTGATACCTGCAGCATCAAATATAATCTACGATGCACCGACGCCTGTTGTTCCACAGCTCTCCAAGCCTGCTGTTGAATTTTCTGCTCACTCTCTTGTGCTGAGTCTGTCCCCGAGGCAGCCCTGAAGCCTCAACGAAGTATTCATTCATCACATGTGTCTTTGCATAAATACACAAAATAAGTAGACAAACAAATAAAACAAACAAAAAAAGAAAAAGACCCAAAGCCGGTAAGTGCGTTTGAGTCTAGCCGGGGAATCTTGTTCATTCATGATGATTTTTCCTCAAAAAATTTCACATTGATCAGAATTGATAAAAATACAATTTATATCCAGTGCTTATAACACAATGTCTCGTTATGAGTTCATGTTGTCTTTTTTAATTTTTTTTAGCATTTTTTTGTGTGTTTTTTGCTATATAAGCACAGTCAAGTTTCACTTCCTTGAAGAGTCCAACAGCCAGCCAACAAAAGCAGTGTGGCATGGTCAGGAAACTATTTACAATCACAAACAAATCAATCTGACCACCAGCAAACGGGAGGAAACCTTGAAACAACCAAACGGGTCGACTTGGATGGAAATTCACTTGTTTGTTTATAGGAGAGCTTTCATAAATTGCTTTGTTCCTCAAAGGAGAAAAAGATGCACTGAGGGGGAAAAAAAAAGGAATCGTCAATTAGATGATTTATACATGAATTATGTTTAAATGTTTCCAGAGGTTTAAGCAATGCAATTCAGCACTGAATGGTATTGGCAATAGGACTGTAAGAGATAAGAAAAAAAAAAAAGCCATCAGTACCGATTAGAGCCAGGAGAAAAATGCAGTGACCAGCACTGGGGATCTTGACCAGTTAAAGTCAGTGACCAGCTATTCAGATCCTTCACAAAGCTCTGCACTTGCTCTGAAATGGACAAGTTCAAGGGCAAGGGAGGGGAATAACTGGACTCATGCATTAATAATGCTGTATTTCAGATGATACCCAGTCGTCAGTCATTTTAATAATCCCCCACAGCTTGATGTACTTGTTCCATCTGCTCGCCAGTGCCTGGTGATTGGGCCAGGGTGGAAGCCCTGTTGAGGCCTTACTTCCAGCACTTTGATGGAGAGCACAATGAGGGACACACACCCCGTTTTTTATTGTTTCCCACCCTTCCCCGTTGCTTTCTCCTTTTCAAAGCCAGATGGTGCCCCCTGGGTGCTGAGGTTGCCACAGACTGGGGTCAGAGCAGGGCATGGCAGGGAGGAGAGCCACTTAGACCTTCTGCTCCACAAAAGTATCTGAGCCTCAACATCAAGGCCTTGAATGCTAAAGGTATTTCATGCAGCTGAAGATTTCGGAAGGTCACCAGAATTTGTGTTTGAATCTTTACATTATATTCTCTCTGTGTGTGTTTGTGTGTATAACCATTATTTTTAATGCAGTATGAAGATTAAAAGAAATATAATTAAGAATGGTAAATAATTATAAAAGTGCACTATTGCAAAATTAATGTTATAAGTCACCTTTTGTTAAGGGTACGCACGAGTTTAGGAAACACGTTTTAAGCCTTTTTTTCTTTGCTGAGGCACATCCTGGCAATCTGTCACTCCGTTCAATGCGACTTTTGTAATCATCTCATTGCATCAACCTGATAACTGTGCTCTGTTTTAAGACTTCTTAGTGTCAGTTCAAGATTTACAATGCTAAAAAATTACTTTTTTAAGACCTAAGACTTTAAACATGCTGTCCAAAAGGGGCTAAAGTGTTTAACAGAATGTACTGTAGCTTTGCAGCTATACATTGTACAACATCAATTTAAGATTGTAATGCCACCAAAGCTGCCTTTCGTTTTCTGTTCCAATCCTGCAGATTGGAGGCCTCTGGCCCTTTTAGCATTCTGGCCTGATTACAATCACTGATTAAGATCTTTGTGAGTCTGGGTTGCAGAGCTGGAAATGAGTGAAGGACGCCATAATCTTTTGTGTGGACTGAGACAGGGGGAAAAAAGGTGGTGGTGGTGTGTGGGGGGGGGGGGGGGTGCATTGTTGATCACTGCATTCACTTCCCTGAAGTACAGCTAGCACCCCCTGAAGTAACATTTCGTCACTTCCTGTAGTGCTCACTGCCTCCAAGTTCCTGAGTTTCATTTGTCTGCTCTGTTCAGGTGAAGTAAGACCGGGTGATGAAGAAACAAAGATTGTCTAAAGCTTGAGTCGTGCTCTGCAAAAAGTATAGAAATCTGCTCTTGCTCACGTAGTTGCGCCAATTTCTTAACTTTTTTGTTTCTGTTCAGATTTTTGTTTCGTTTACCTCTACCAGACATTTTTATTATATAGACTAAGACATACTGTTTGGAATTTGCTAATTTGTCACAAAGTGACTGCTGCAGTTTCCAACACACGGTGCACAACAATGTATGGAACATGTTCTTACAAAGCCAGGCTGAGGTGCACCTGTGTCTCTGCGCTGTCTCCACCATGCACAATAATTGTGCTATCACCATTTGACTATCTTTAAAAGTAGTCCTGGATCAGTTGTAAAGATGGTTGTATTTTTCTAGCAGCCTTGACCAGCTGCTGCTTAGTTGAAGCAAAATTACACCTTTCCAGTTCATTCGCTTTTTCGGATAAATACGCCCGCAACAAATGTAGCGCACAATAATGAGACGCTGTGTTGACAACCGGTTCTCAGAACTCATGAGAGAACAAAATTACATATTTTTTGGTCATACGACAAAATCAGTGAAAGCAGATTTCTTCACTTCTCATGAAAAATGAATCAAGCTTTAGAGTTACAAAGCCTCTCCTGAAGGACTTTTACAGGAAATGAAAAATTTGGCACTTTTGCACTAAATTATGCAGTTTTAATAATAATAATAATATTAATAATAATAATAATAGATTATTTTATTTAATGAATTTTTTTTTTATATTTTGCAATGACCATATTTTTTTTTCTCATGATTAAAAACATTCACAAGCTGTTGGCTGGCACACTTTACCTGAGTGAGATTGCTATATTGCTATCCCCATCTTGGACAGTTAGGTCATTAGGCAAAAAACATGAAACTAAATTAGAACAATTTGACTGTTTGTAAAAAAAAAAAATGTTTAGTTTCAAGTTCTGAGTTTCGCTTTAGGCAATGAACTACTTGCGTAAATGACCTGTCTCAAATAAAAAATAAACAATGAGTAAAAAAAAAAAAAAAACTTATATAAATTATCACAAAAGAAACGCTTCACAAACTTAACGAAATGATTAAGACCAAATAGTTTCTGACTGATGGAGCCATGGCTGCATGCTGGCTTCTTCACGTTACATTAAGCTTTCTTTTTAAACATTTTCAAACCTTTGTGGTACAGTTTTTTTTTCTTTCATTTGCTCTTTCCTCCCTCAGACCAGAACAGCCCTTCAGGGCGTCCTCCTGTATGAGTGTTGTCTGCTTGATTTTTGTTAAAAAGGTCTCAGTTGGCGCTGACTGGCTCATGTGTGTCATTTTCACTGCTATAGTCTGATTTGGGCTCGTCCTCAAAATCTTCGTACATGTCCATCTCCTCCTCGCCGTTGACCGGCTCGTTGTTGTTCACCATGTTACTGGGCTCTAGCTTCATGTTGTAAGTGCTCTGGATGACGGGAATGGACGGCTCAGGACTCACTGACGCGCTCGAGCACTCTGACGTCATCTGAGGTGAGGGTGTGGTGGTCGCCATAGTGATGGCCCCGGGATAGACCATGCTGGCGCTGGTGGTGATGGGAATCTGCGGTGGCTGGCTGGACAAACAAGCAAAAAATAAAACGGCAATTATTAAAAATCCTTTCTGTTTGTAGCACATTTTTTTTTAAAAATTGCAAAAATTGTGGATTAGAATTATCCTCGTTTTTTTTGGGTTTTTTTGCAGCAGCACTTATTTGTGATGGCTACATTAGGGCCTACTTTCAGCGGTTTGCTTCAGGCCAGCAGATCTGTGAAAATGATTTGGGAGAAGAGAGTTTTTTTCCCTGACAGCTCCCGTTTTGAGCTGTTCAGAAACACTACCCAGTTTATTGGTGACATAAAACCAATGCGAGGTTAGTGCTGCTCTTGTCTGCTGTTGCGCAGCATGATTGATACCACAGCCGCTGAAGCTTATGACTGACATGGGAACACCTGGAGAAGAGTTCTCCTCCTAACCACACACAGTAAATTAAAGTGTTAGGCTGTAGGCTGCTGCCCTCCAGGCTTCTCAGAGTGTATACTTACATCTTATATCCTATAATAATCTCTGCACTGCATGCTCAATTTAAAAACTGCTATTGTATAAAATCTTCTAAATCGCAGCTATTGAAATACATGCCTGGTTTTATAACCTGTACAATAGAGGTAACAACACTCCACTTGAAACATATGTTTCTTTTATAGTCAAAAGAATGTAGTTCTCTTGCAGATTTGACTTGATTGTGGTGTTTGTGAGCATGCACGTACCCCACAGTGAAGAACTGCCTCATTTCTTGTCTCCGTGAGCGCATCATCTGCTTGTACTCTCCAATTCTGAGTTTTTTGCCGTCAATAATGCAGGTCCTTTTAGGTCGTGGCTTGTACTTGTAGTTTGGGTACTTCTCTAGATGGAGCTTACTCAGACGAGCCTGCTCTTCGTAGTACGGCTGCTTGTCCTGGTTAGACATAGACTTCCACCTCGAACCTGCACAACAAGCAGATTATGATTGAAGTAAAACGGTCGGTGAGATTGCTTTAAATGTGGTTTAAAGAGGCTGTAGTGCATGTGAGGAGAAGGTGTCCTGACCTTGTCCTAAACAACATATACAATTTAAAATTACAAATTAGACTTATTATTTAGCAATGTGTGTTTCTAATAGAACAATAAAGGTAACAAATTGCAGATTTCACTGCAAATAATCATGGAGTTCAATGTAAATAACATTTGAATGTGAAATTGATGATGTTGGTCTTTTTAGACTGAAATACTCAATAACTTGTCTGTCCTCTCTGGGCTAATTTCTGTTTCTTCAAACGGAGGTCATTCAGAGAGCTATCTACAACAGGTAAGATACTAACTACTTAAAACCTCTTTATAGAACCTCACTTTGAAAATATATGAACATTTTTTAAAAGCATTGACCTAGCAGTAATGTCAAAATAATCAACAGTTTTATTTCTGGCTAAATAAAACTGCACAAGGTCAAAAGTTAGACTGAAAGGCATTTTTTTTATTATTATTATTTTTCTTTAAATTAGACTTATCATGCTTTTAAATCCTTTCTTTTCATGTTTAAAGCATTCAGTTGGGGTGTACATAAGTGGAACTACAATGGTCTGAATTTGGTCTGAATTCCTCCTTATTGTAACTCCACAATCCCCTCTTCCACTCTTTTCTGAGGCGTGTCTCAAATTAACTCATTTTGTGGCTGTCTCTTTAAATACCAATGAGGCGCTTCCCACCCCGCCCCCCTCCAGCTTCCAAAGCGGTCCAATGTAGCTTAAAAGAGGGGTTTAGTAGTGCATAGTGATGCAGATTTTTTTTTTTTTTTTTTACAAATTAATTATTTTTCAAATTAATGCATAAATTGAAAACTACGACCCAAACAAAATATAACGATATGTACGCAGCACCAGGAGTGACTAAATTCAAATTTTCTGCACTGCTAGAGAATCCAGGTACACAACATGTATTTAACAGCTAAAAAAGTGGATTTTGCATGACGTGTCCCCTTTAAATTATACACAAAAATTTTATTCTACAACAACTTCTTTATTGGCGTGCCAGTGCGCATCCTCCTAAATAAGAGACATGCTTGCTTCTTACTGTCCGGCAGTAAGGAACAAGCCAGAGCAGTAAATACTAAAGCTCCATGAAGTGCACCACGCTGGCATGGATGACAGCACTTTTAACAGCTCTGATGTATGGACTCCAGTGCTGAGGGGACAAGACCCATTTAGTCTCTGTCATTTTTCATGACAAACACTTATGGTAGTGATGGGCTATAAATCCATCTGTATGCTGAAGTGAAGTGATGCACAGCAGCCTATGCAGTAACACATTCACTCTCTCCTGCAAATTTTATCTGATATTTACATATCAGAGAGCAATAAAACCATCTAAATGTACAAAACTGAAATGATTGGTAGGTCTGTAAGATCAGAACATTTAGGTTGGGTCATGAAAAAAATCTTAGGTGGTGTTAAAAATAAACCCTATAACAATCAATTGTATTGCATATTTAATTTATCAACATTTGTGTTTTTGAGTGCATGTCCGTTAAATCCAAAGACAACTACTGAGATGTCTTATAATAATGTCTTAAATAATAATCAGTGAAAGTTTAGCATGCTTTCACTAAATTGCATCCATTTTATTTTTTATTTGATTTAGAAGGTCTTACCTAAAATCTTGCTTATGTTGGAGTTGTGCATATCAGGGAAAGCCTGGAGGATCTTGCGCCGCTCATCTTTGGCCCACACCATGAACGCATTCATCGGCCTTTTAATGTGGGGCTCGTTGTTGTTGCGTCCCCGGGACTCCCTGAAGACTCTCGCCTCGGTGGATCCAGTACCACCTGTTGGCCAACAATAACAGGGTTGGGGTTTATCTGCAAAGCCATTGACTTCCCTGGTCCCTGGAAACGCCGGAGCGGGAGGAAGAGAGATCGAGGCAAGGCATTGATTAAATGACGAGCCAAGTTTAAACTCTCCTTCATCTACTCTCATTGCCTCTTTCATCATCATAATGAATATTGTTTTAAATGAGAGCAGGGAGAGCAAACCTCGTAGGAGGGATGAAATCTTCTGAGTGAAAAATCTGATCTGAAAGAATTAAGTGCTCCAAAACTGACTGCACAAACAGTTTGCAAAGAGGCAGCTTCAAAAACAGTTACATGTTTTGTCTTTAAATGTTCACATTTCTCATCCTCACACCTCTCAGTTTGACATCCACTCTGCCCACAAAATGTGGCAAAGTAAATAATAAATAAGAGACTTGAGGCAGTCTTTAAAATTAAAAACTCCAAGAGGGAACTAAAACTTTGGCAAATCCCGATAAAGCATTCCTCTAAAGTATATATTTTTTAACATGTATATGCACAAATAAATAATTTCTTTTTAGTCATTACATCGCTCTTTTGGAATATTTTTTCCCTCTTCTCCTCTAAGCGCACGAACAAATCAGGTCCACATTCGCGTTGAGAGAGATTCTGCAAAGTGCTGTTTCTCAATCAGGGCATTCACAATCAGCATAAGAGAGTTTCTCTCAGTATTAAACTGTACATCAAACTGATAATGATTTCTGTTTGCATGCGCATTTGCTTCCTTTTATATGTGAGATGTGAAAGAATTAAATAAAAGCAATATGAATATTTAAACAAACAAAAACATGTTGATAAACAAGGCTTGAAAAATAAGACAAAAAAGCCTTCCATATGCTACGATACATCTTTAATGATCTCAAATCTGGAAAAGAAAGCTTGGGATGACTCATGCATATTTCATTATCCACATGTGAAGCCTTCTCATTAGACCGTTTCACGAGCAGCCTTGGCACATGTTACCTGGGGTTTGATTTCTATTATTATTTCAGTTGATAAACAAATCAAACTCTTAATGAGTAATAGAGGGGTGTGCAGAAACATTCATTCTAAACCATCAGAACCCTCATGCAGCGCTAATCACTAATGATATTACTCCACTTTTTTCATCCTCAAGAGTTTGATTTGTTTTCTTCTCAAAAACATCTTGTTTCTTAATAAAGTATACATACTTTTTTTTGATGGATGTTGCTAAAAGAAACAAATAGAGGTGTTATCTGGACAATAATTTAGATTCCGATCACAGATGTGCAGCTGCCCAGGAAATACATTTGTCTTTCAGTACAGAAGAAACAGAATGTTCTTAGTTTTACTAAAAAAAACCAATAATAATGCATTTATACTCTTAGCATTTATTTGGAAGGCCAGTGAGAAACTGATTCTCTCACTGTTAAACTACACATGTTGTTCAGGGAATTCAGCCCCAAATACTAAAAAAGTAAAAAATATATATAATAATAAAGTTTAGAATCTTTATGACTGTCTCCTTGAAAAAAATCTGCTGTCTTCAGCCAGAAAAAAAAGAGGGAGAGAGTAAAGTAAGAAGTTAATTCTAGGTGAACAGTATTTTTTTTTCCTCTTAGTGATCAGGTTATAATGAAAACATAACTCTTTAAACTATCTGCTTTCCAAGACCTTAAACACAAATAATTTTGTCATTACAGACTGACAACTTTGCAACTTTTCTTCAAAGGATCAAACAGGAAATGAATAAAAAGCAGCCAAAATCCAAACGAAAGCTTTGAAAGAGTTTTGGAAAGCCCAAATAACTCCTGATAGATATCATTTAAAAAAAGAAAGAAAGAAAAAGTGTACTTTAGAGCACAGAATAAACAAAAATTTGAGATTTTTTTATGCAGTTATATATGATTGTTCCTCAACTACAGCATGCATTTAAACAGAGATACTTGAACACGTAAAATATGCACAACTTTAGAACATTTATGGGGTTTTCTCAAACTCTGAAAGCCTTGTGTCTGTTTGCTTTTGCCTTCTGGAATGCTACAGGCCCTAAAGCCGTCATGAATTCAGAAATAATACACTACCTCTGCTGCCACCAAACCCCACAGTACGTTAATTTCATTTAGCATGCACTCACTGTACAGGATGAATTGATTTCACTTTGTTTGCTTTTGACAACCATGTTTATTGTGCAATGAAATGTGGAGTGGCAGAGGGCTGACAGTATCCATCAATGCGGGGCAATCTGCTGACTGCCAGGGCCAGATGAAGGTATTCATTAGCTCAGGAGCGCGGCGCTCACTCAGACACGACAGCCAGTGTCTGCACCCCGCGATCGCTTGCTGTAATTTACGACGCCTCTTGTGCCATTACTCTATCACTGACACTGATTCAGCAATTTATATACTGGTGTGCATGCATACGGGCAGAGGTGATCTTCTTATAGGGAGGGGGGTACAAAACAACTGGCTGCCATCACATACGTGCCACATCCATAGTTAGCCAGGAAACCAGCCACGTGAGTTGGCTCGTTGGAGGGAATCCAGATGAGCCATGGTTTTATTTTTCTTCACATAGTTGCTCCCACAGAAAAGTGCCTGTCTGCTCAGTCAGATATTACAGAAATCTGCAGAGTCGAACAACAGGCGCACTCTGTCAGTTTATGTTTATGCTTAGGCAGGAGAATTTGTCCTTTGATTTATGACAAAAATGCACAATTTACTGCAGCATTGTTTCCATATTTTGATTTAAAATGACAGCACTTCTCTGACATTTTGCAGATAAGCATTAACTGTTTTTTTGTTTTTTTTTTTAGTTTTGTGTTTTCCAGGCGGGACAGATCATTTAGGAATCAGTTAGTTAGTTGTGTGATTGCGTAAATAAACACAGATGTTTAGCAGTGACAGGGCCAACCCCCCTGGGTGGCAACTAGGGAGGAAGCGAAACAGAGGGAGACCTGCTTAATAGAATTTATTGTGATTCATGAGGCCTGCAGCTCAAGTGTGACAGAATGATATGAGAATCCCTTCTTTAATTTGTCTCTCCTGGAAACACTGCGGACAAGAAGAATGAATTACAGTGTGAAAGCGAGACCACGTGTTTGAGGGAATAAAGATTGAAAAGAGAAAGCAGGGGAAGAAAAAAACCTCAAAGAATCACAGAAAAAAAATGTAGCAAGTCTCCAAAGTCAATCGCACCTGTGAGCTGCAGGCTCAGACTCGACCATGTACCAAGCCAGAGGGTAGTGCTGCCCCAGGCACCCCCTTGCCTCCTCCTCCTCCTCCTCCTCCTTACTCATCTTTGTTCTGTCGTCATACTCATTCTGACACCCAGGAATCTGCTCAAGAGGATCAGCCTCGGTGAGCAGGCAACAATTACACAAATCTGCCAAGCCCTCCCTGTTGGGATCAAATCTAACACCTCCGACTGAAGGCATTTACCACTGACAATAGAGCCTCTCCCTCAGAGCAGGATCAGGCCAGATTAATGGGTACAGACGGGCAGAACACGATGGCTCTGCTCTAACCAGAACATGTGGCAAGTTAATTAAACCGGTACAAATTACAAGCCAAATAAGCACTAAGATACCATTTTTTTTCTTTTTTAACTTTGAATTATTTGAGTGTTTTAAAACCATGTATGACTACATAGAATTTTAGGAACAAAAGTTTGTTAAAACTCACAGGTGGCAGATTTCATTTTTGCCAAAGGAGAATCTTTAACAGCTCGAACATTTAGATTACTAGGAGCAAATACAAAACTGAACTTTCTGTTTTGACTATTTTAAGCAATTGTTGTGACTATCATTATTTCTGGTTCTCATCATCCAAGCTCACTTTAAGAATAACCCCTTTTCCATAAAAGCCACAACATCATTCCCATGGGCTTAAAGTGGGAAAAAAATCAAACCTTTCTAACAGCTCTTAATGTGAAAAAACCTATTATCAGTCATGTGTCACAACAGTGCAACACTGCTGTTCTTCTCATCCTCTCCCATGAGGCTTTTGTAAAAGACAGTTCTTAACAGAAGCCCCTTTTTACTCCATTGATTTTCTCTCATTTAACTTCTATACTAATTCTGTTTCCTGCCTCTCAATAGTTTTATTTCTCTGTAGACGCTAACTGGAGTTGAGCTTAGACAAACTTGCAACCTTTGCTACACAACGACTCCATCCATACTGCCACTTGTGAATGAATAAAGGCTTCAAACGCTCATGGATTTTGAGGTATTTGGTTATATTTTTTTTAAATATAAAAAGCATAATAAACTTAACAGTATGTAATGCTCGTGATTTTGTAAATTGATTTAAAACCCATCAGTTTGTATTTATTCACCTTTTTTTCTGGTCTGAGTTGGTCGGACTTTGGTTGCCGCATTCTCTGCAAATATTGGCTCAAGCCATTGAAAGCTTTCAGTAAAGTACTGTGATAACCAACACTGGCTTTACACTGTGCCCGCTCAGTGTGGCTGCTCTGTTCTGGAAGGAACGCCGCTGCACACCAAGGGGCTTTCACACCCTATGTACAGTTTGGGAGGTACACCCAGTAATTTTCCTTTTCCGGAAACACCAAAGTATTTGCAGTGTGTTCTGATCTACTTGGGGAGAAAAGTGTGTTAGAATACAGACATTTTCAAAGTAATTTTCTGATGTGTTAAAAAAAACGCTTCCAAAAACTAATTGCAGTACTTACTTTAAAAGTCTGGGAAAACAAACTTGGTTTGGTCGACAAATCCCGAAAATTACAGCTGAAATGTTTGCAACTGTTTTTTTTTTTCTTTAAATGACTTAAGACAAAGGTACTGTTTGAAATAAGAAGACTTCCCTTTTTAACTGATGCACAACTGATTAAAAAAAGTAATGTGTTCTGGACTTGTGATATTAAAGTTATCCTGAATGTGGTTCTCAAAGGTAAACATGCTGTGGTTAACATTTTATAAATTGGATTCATGATTCAGCTGTGTGTTTAGGCTATTGTTAGTGACTGTTACAGAGGCAGACTGATGTATTTGTGGTCCAAGAAACCAAATGCAAACTGCGCTTTGATTTATGAGCGCTGCCCTGCCTCTGAGTCTTTAAACCCCCACCCCCCCTCCCTCCGCCCCTGGGAAGAGGACCTATCCCCTCTTCTAACCTCTGTCTGCTCCTAATCCATCGCCCACTGGGAACACTGATGTGAGGCGTCTGGCGCTAGCCTTTCCCTTGGCCCTGAGCAGGACTTAAAAGGACACAAATGCCCTGGTGCGTGCTCTCTTTCTGTCCTGACTCCACAGTAGCCACAGAAGGAGGGTTCCCACCGGGAGAATGAGTGATGAAAACACATCTGTCTGAGGACTCAGACGGGTGGGATGGGATCTTCTACTGTGGCTCACATGGGAAACATGTGAATGAATCCACCAAATTCACCTCTAATTCTCATCTTCAAGACTGGGTGTGATGTGAAACTTGACATGAATTAAAAAAAGGCAATAGCTTTGGAATTTGTAAACAAATAATTTTCTGGTTTGTTTTAATTTCTGTGTTAGATTTGTTTTTTTTTTCCAGTAAAAACTCAGTGTGAATCTCTTTAGCACTTCTTTAGAAAGCTCCAGAGACAGCTGTCAAAAAGGAAATGTAAAAGAGCTGATGGATAACATTGTCATGTGAAATATTTATTCCTTTGACTCTCTGAGCCATCATAGTTGAGTCGAAACATTTTAGTCTCTGCCGGGGCTCTGAAATGCCATGGAAACTGCCACAAATATTTTTCTCAAACAAACACTGGTGCATTAAACTGCTCCTTGCTCCTGTGTAGGAGCCAGCAGTACAAAAGCAGATGACGCTTTGTCACACTAGTGTAATCAGAATTTACACTGTTGCACTTAGGACCTCAAACAAGCACAACAGCAACAGGAGTTGAGCTTGGGAAAATAGCCAGCTTTGTCCTCATGCACCCCTATCCTCCTCTCACCTACCTGTGAAAACCTCAGAGCCACGGCTCATTTCAAACAACGTTGACCCCCACCCCCACGTTTCTCTTACACACACTTCTGCACTCACTCAAACCAAACACTCTGAGTCTTATGGAGAAGTGAGCTTTGTCAAACATGAAAACATTGTTTTAGTGTGGTGAAAACCTGTAACACCACCACAGAATTCAGAGACTTTTTTTTCTAAAACTGCACAACATATTAAATTACTTAAAGATCCAAATATGGTCTTACCATCTAAATCCTCAGGCCTGGTGAGGTCAATAACTCTGTGGCCGAGCTTTCCTTCCTCTCCCAGTTTGCTGAGCTGGTGCCCAATGTTGTCAAAATGCATCCTCTCCTAAAGAAAAATAAAATGCAAGCAGTCAAGTAAACTAACAAGCACATGTTCAAATTTTCACAATGAAAGAAAATAGTGAAAATAACTCCATCAGGAACCTGAATATTTGAGAAGAAAAAAAAAAGTGTATTTGATAAATGCAGGTTGTTTTGAAGAGCAGCTCTTTTGACAGGAGCCACAGAGCAGCTCTTCATTCATTCATTCAGCAGCAGATGACAGGAGGTAGAGAGACAGTGAGGGCCAGCAGAGCTGTAAATAGATTTACAGAAGGATACTTTGTGATCCCAAAGCACACAATGAGGCCGTGGCCCTCTTTGCTGCGCTCAGATTTTTCCTCTGTAGTCTTCTCCCTCAACCTCCTTTCCAGTCTACAGCAGCCCCGTGCTCAGCGCGCATCATTTATTCAGAGTCCGTGTTTTTGGAGAACACACCGCGTTTTTACCGTTTGTCATGTTGCCTTGTGCTCGGATTAAACTCGGCATCATGTTGTACTCGAGTACAATGAAACCCTGTCATTCAGCACTCCGTGACAATATTAAATGTCTTGTCCGCGTGCATTTACAGAATAAAATAACAGCTTTCGGAAGGAAGTGGGGGGGGGGGGGGACTCTGAATAGTTGCTGCACATTACACTTAATGTATTATGCAAAGGGAGAGAGTGCCGACTGCTGCTGGCTCCATTGTTGAATGACCTACTTCCTCAGTGAATACACAGAGCATTAGCAAAGGGCTGTCCTCTTCTCTAAAGACTCAACAAGGAGATAGACACTTTGACTCTGCATGATACAAATAATCTTGCTCCCCCTCAACAACAACAACAAAAAAGGTTTTGCCTGGATGAGACTAAAAGCAGGCATGTTGCCATCATTCAGAAAAAAGCATTTGTTTTACTCCCAGGTGCACATGTTCAATCCCTGCCAAAGGAATACTGTCTGACCTGACCTCTGTTTTTGTTCTTTATAATCAAGTCCATCAAATACAGTATGAAGAGACAGCAGCTCCCCAGCTGCACACACTAACAGATATGTTTGTATTGCTCTTGTGATTCATTGTTCAGATTTTTACCCCAAAAATAAGCTTTAAGAAGCAACGAAGAAATGGCCAAGTCTTGTTGCAAAAATATATTTTCTTGCTTCTATATTTGTGCTTTCTCCTAATGAATAAAACCAAATTGACAACAGAAGCCAAAAGAATTTGCAAGGCATTTCAGAAATAATAAAAATATATATCGTAAATATTTTTTCTCTTTTGTGCAAGCATTTTTTTTTTGTAGATTAAAAAAAAAAAAAATATGACAAGATGTAGAATAAAAAAAGTTCAATTGCATTTAAGGCCTTTCACAGCATTTTGATTTTCTTCTATGGTTTTATTTATTCAAGAAGTCCTTCTCGAAAGAAAAGAAATGCACGAAAGGCAGATAAAGCACTGCAATTTGCCATCATACTTGAAGGAGCGCTCATTATTTATGACCAGCTGAGTGATTTGATATACAATTAACCACTACCTGCTTATGGCCTGTGATTAGAGGCTGTCTATCTGACGGCCCCTTTGCTTACTTAAGTGTTTTCTAATTATGACATATGCGGTGGTCCCCGCTGGGCAAGAGGACACTTTGTAAAGAGAAGATGGAGTACGGTGCCTTTCACGGTGTCACGTTCTGTGTGAAGCAACACATGCACGCTTGCGTATGCAGAGCAATATCCATCAGCCATCCACATTATTGCTCTTAATGAAAGAAGCCAGCAGCCTGATGACAAAGTGACTGAAGTGCGATTAGCTGGATGGTGCTGCTTCGGATGAAGCAGACAGTCCAGTAGGAAGACACAGTGTTCATTGGTGCTGTGTGTCTGTAATAAAGTAGTCATCTCATCGCTCTTCTGTGCTTCGTTGGCCCCTCTTGATCAATCAAGTCCTTTTATAAACTCATGATCATTAAGCATCATGTTGGGCTGGGGAGAAGAGAGAACTGGGGCCATCCATCAATGGTTTTCATTAATAACTACTGCAATGTTGAACTTCTTCCTCCACTGCACTAAGTCATATGATCAGTGGAGATCAGCGCAATAGACAACTTGGAAGAACACTGAATGAAACACTTGTTAAAGGGGTCCTATAGAAGTTCCTTTATTTTATCACTTAAAAAAAAATAGTTAAACTGCATGTCTTCGCAGGAAGGTAGTGTTAATAGGAATTGTTGAGTTAAATAAATGTGAAATCCATTATAAAAACTGAAGCCAGCCTAACTGTTGAAACTAAATTTCCTGAAGTAGAGGAAGTCTAAGCTGAGATATTCGAAGCATTTAAAGTTTGCAAAGTATCAGAAAAATAAAGTGTAAGAAATGAGCGCGATGCAAAAGTGGAAGAACTGGAAGGTTAATGTTCAGATGAGTTCAAATTAAAATGATCTTGATTTATTTCTTTGAAACTTCACTGAAGCCAGCACTTTGCATGTCACAATAAAACAATCTAATTACCGCTCACTCTTGCTCATATGTTATGCAAATTATTATGACTCTATTTGTCCAATACGACGCCACAAATTTTCATAAAATTTTATATACTGAGCTTAATTTACTTATTGGTTATAAGTTTGGTAATTTATATCCGCGAGTTAGAAATATTGCTGGAATTAGAGCCA
Source organism: Cynodonichthys magdalenae (assembly GCA_031762555.1). Classification (NCBI taxonomy): domain Eukaryota; kingdom Metazoa; phylum Chordata; class Actinopteri; order Cyprinodontiformes; family Rivulidae; genus Cynodonichthys; species Cynodonichthys magdalenae. The sequence continues at coordinate 1,223,786 of JARVJO010000164.1, read as the reverse complement.
TAAGTTATCTGCACATCGCCAGGGTTTTGTTTTAGGGCTGGAAAATATTCAGTGAACTAATGCTTTTTTACTGCCCACGCATCAAGTGCTGTGATAAATTAATGGCAGTTTTATTATTTTATAGTGTCATTAAATTTTTACTGATCACTCTGACACAGAGGAGTAGCAAAAGGACAAGCAGTATCTGGGGAAGGTAGCTATTCTGCCACAAAAGAGGCAGAAAGGCTGGAAAAACCGTGAAGCCATCAGTATATGACTGGTATAAAAATTGTATTTATAATGTACAGTTCATAGCGACAACATAATGGAAAGTATTACTGCTAAAAAACACATGAAACAACAGTTACTTAACTGCAGTGATTCCAAAAAGTAAAAAAAAAATAAGTTCAAGATTAAAAATCAGAAAACAAAACTTCAGCAGTGCACATTATTCTCCCACTTTTTAACAATAACTACCAGCGAGCCATCAGTCTCCCTGCTGAATGATTCTCCATGCCACAAGTAAAATTACAGCCGTGCGCTCTGAGCTGGAGTGGAGGACTGCCACCCACAATAATCTGAATTGCCTTTCCTGTGCGGGCTTTTGTCTTTAAAGTTCAGAAACAGATGTAGTACTTGTTCAGCTGCACATGACCTCAGTTGTAAAGTCACGAGCCGAGCGCAGCTATGAGTCACAGAGGAAAAGAAAGAAGTAGCAAAAAGACAGATAGCAGAATCTATGGAACTTCTTGGGCGAGGGAACCCAGATGGGCCCTTGTCAGTGCTGTAATAAAAGCTTTAATCTAGCTAGCCACAGAGTATGTGCTTGAGGCTTTCTGCTCTGTCCACAGGGCGTATTCTGGGTGGAGGCGAGTGGCTGACGGCCCTGTGTATTGTGCCTGCTTCTGCTCTGCATTTTGGCAACACACTGTCCTGGTACTTTTTTTTTTTTTCCTCTGGTTTGCAAATAACCTGAGGCTATCGGATAGCAATAAGCCTGAGACTGATCAAAAACAGATGAAAGATAAGTATATGGAGGAGTAAAGTAGATAAAAACTTGCTAATTTGTTTTGCTGAGGTTGTTTCCATGCACACTTTTTATCTAACGTAAATCAAATGTATTGCAATAATTCACCACAGGGGAAATGTTCAAAGTTTTAATTAAGAAAAATGTAACCAATCAGTAGAAAAACTCAACTAAAGTAAAAAAGTGGCTCAAAAGCTAAAACAGATTACGATGTCTCAAACACATTTTTTTCCTTAATATTTTTGTATATATTTTTATATCTAAGTGTCATGCTTGATTTAATAAAACAAATTTATGGAAATTCCAAGTGATGGAATCAAATTTAAAATTTACATGAATATTTCCCAAAATGCTTGAAAATATAAAACTGGCTTTATCCATTTTATTTATTTAAAAAGTCACTTACAAATGTGTTTATACATCTTTTTTTAATATGTGTATACAGAGTTAAGAAGTTCAATTAAATCACTAAAATCTGACAGCAATTAATGTTGTAGTTTGGGAGATTTCTTAACAGTAGTCTATTTTCAACACAGTCAAAAGAATACTATTCTATATGTTTAGGTTTTCATAATTGGAGCTTTTGACAGCTGCAAGACCCTAAATAGCCACTTATATTTGATATTGTGCAGGACTGGCTCTTGTTATATCACACACCTGGTATGTGGTAAGTTGGAGGCAATGGTTGAGATCACAATGCAGGGCTTTGTGTATCAAGTGTCAGTCACCACTGCGGCCAGTAGCTCTTGAGTGAAGACTGAGGGTCTTAGACTAAACTTCTCAACAATCTGTCCCAGTCCTGTTAGAAACAAAGGCTGCACTTAGCAGCGTGCGCAGCTCGGCGCCTCATCTGTTTTGTATTTTTATTGTAACCAGTTGTAATGTTATTTATAGGCCTCCAGCTTTCCAGTAGTTTAGTGAGTTTTAAACCATTTAAATGTTAAGTACATCCAGCCATGTGGTAAACTCAGAGGTTCTTTCTTAGAGGCTGTTGGCTTCTTTTTTTCCCCCCTGTAACTGTTCATGTGCTAAGGCTAATACAGGCAGAAGAAGAATCAACAGTTGCAGCCACAAAAGACTGGCTGTCAAATGTTTCAACACCTCTCAAAGCAGAGACGGAACACTATTTTTGTCCCGGGACATCATTTTATTTGATAAAAAGGGGGATGCTTTCAGTATACAGGCATCTACAATGGGCTTGAAATGGTTAAATACAACCAGGACAATTTAGAGAAAACATATTAATGTAAGAAAAAAAAATGTGCAAATATAAAAAAAATTCTAAAACTTTACTACTTTTCAGCTAATCGACAATTCCTTACATATTTTGTCGTGTCTATTTTGGGTCATTTTGTAGTATTATGTTATATGTCATATCCAGGCCAGAAATTGGAATGTGTAATATTTGTCCATTCTGGACTGTAATGTTTCTGACAGAACCTCCTCTCATCTACCCTGCAGATCACTTGTGGTAACATCATGTGCTTTTACGGGTTTTCAGTCCTCAATGATCCAGAACAATTCATGGAGTTTTGAAGAGATTATAAATCAGACTAAAACCTTTAGCCTTATCACACTCTTTGGTTGTGCACAGCTGGGAATAAAAAACTGCAGCATTACTGAAACTTTGTTCTCATAAGGACAAAACTTCAAATCGTATTCAATGCTGGAGTCCAAATAAGACAATACAGTATACCAGTTTTTGTTTTTTTTTTACAATTTTTTTTCTTAACCTTTTGTTATATGCAGCTTGTATTGAGTCCAGTTTCACAAATTTTTGTTTCTTGGTACCAGTAGTATTAATGAACTGTGGCAGCAAAATATTTATCATATTAAAACAGAATCTGGAAACATTGCAAACAATTTGCCCACAAAGATGTTTGATGTGGTTTATAAGGAGTGACATACTTGACCTGGGACAGGATCCTGCACAGGCAAAGTCACGCAAACACTCACACACACAGCAAAACTTTATTCACAGTCTTACATTATTTTTTTATTCTTTTGGCGAGTGTTAACAATCGGACAAAGCATTAATGTAAGCAATCTTCACAATAGCACTTGCTGGCTTCAGCCTGAGCCTGGGAGCTGAGCATAATCTAATTTGGATGGGCAAACCCTTGTATGCCAAGGATTTACACTGCAGCCAAAATGCCTTGGTTTGCAATTTCCAAGACACCAGTCGAAAAGGAGCAGAAAATTGCTTCCAGGGCTGCAAAGCAGACAAGATTATAGTCAAAGTCTTTGTGAGGGCTTTGCCTGAATAGAGCCCTGGCATCACCAGCATCCACACACTTGCATGTGGATATATGCACACATACAACATACACACACACACACACACACACACACTAAGGAACCATTACAACCAATAGGTTAGCAGTCTGGATTTTGTGGAGCACAAGTGTAATCTCCACTTGAATATTTACAGGCTGAGCTTTGGGATATGAGAAATGGACAATTGTAGCCATCAATACTGAGTAAAAGTGGTGTTGTGGGGCAGAAAGGGCAGTTCAATAGGTTAATACACTGACCTTTCCCCTTTTGATTCCAGTTAAGGACTTGTCAGCAGAAGAATATACTTTCTTCCACACAAGATCCCGGGCATCAAATTAGCTGCATTTTATCAGAACTAACAGAAAAGAAATGGATGCATTGGTGAACAAAAAGAAAATGAGGATAAACAAGAAGTATTTTACCAAAAAAAAATGGACCCTGACTAGACCTAAAAGAGTTCTCATCTGTTTTATTCTGCTTGCATTTTTCTTTTTTCTAGATCTTTCAGAGAGTTACTGGTGTATAATTATGTAACCAATGGGGTCCAGAATTTTAAAATATTAAATCAAAGTTATTCTGCAATAATTGTTTGAGCTGAAAATTTAGTTGAATTTGGTAACAATAGAATAACAAAAATATTGATGCTTCAACTGAAAACAGTTAAAAAGTTTGGAAATGGTTACAAATAGCCTCAGATGTTCTGTAAGCATCTTCAGGCCTAGTGGTGCATTCTGGGTAAAAGCTTCCACTGGTTGAGGAGTAGATGGTAAATAATGGAACAAAGTAATTGCCCTTCAGAGACAATAATACCTTTGGATAAATATTTCAGAAAGACAAATTGTAGAAGAGTTGTAAAAAGGTTTTATTGTACTGATGGAATATTGTAAAAACAGACAAATAAAAAGAACAAGAAAAAAAAAGAAATAAAAAAATGCTCTTGTAAAGCATGAATATTTTACATGTCCTCAGGTTAAAGGCTTGTATACTTGAACAAAGTCTGATCTACCCTATGTTCTCAAATAGGTCAGTGGCCAGTAAGGGAGGGAAAGAGAGCCAGAGTCATCGTGATAAAGGCTTGGGAGGAACGCATTGTACTCTTCAAATACACTTTGTATGAAAAGATGAATTGATCCATCTGTAAGCAGCACTTAGACCCACTCCTCTGTCCGGTCATTACACTGGGATAAATCAATATTTAATATCCCCCTTCTAACGGCCACACTGAATGATCTTAACCTCTCCTTAATCCCATTTATGTTACCTTCCAGAATCGTCTTCATGTAAGCTCTCACTATGATAAACTTCCAAACAAGAGACTGGAAGGGGAGCTATTAAAGACCACGCTATATTTATGTCAGGTGAGATGCTATTTTTTTTTTTTTTTTTTTTAAATATTAATATTCTGAAACTGACTAAAGTGAAAGCTTTTATCCGAGACATTCAAGTCTTTCTAGTCTATTGGATTGTTGTATCAGCAAAACACTCCTTCTTCACTCTGATTTTACAGCTGAATTACAGTTTACTGTTTTTTTTCCAGCCCAAACGGTGAAGGTGATGAGGCAATTCTTTTAGCTCATTTAATAACATCTTTATAATATAACATTATCATTTTTAGGAGCACTATCACTGAAATTAAGGCCTGATAGAAGCTCTAAGCAGGAAAGTCAGACATGAGTGTGGTTATCTTGTTCAATAGAACTTAGTGATGCTTTTTCCATAGAAAATAGTTATTTGGAAAAGTGAAAACGGAGGCAGGCATGACGTAACAGAATTTTTTATGTTCCTATTTACTCTATGAGGAATGATTTTTATGTTATCCTAATATATATATATATATATATATATTGTTCTAATTTATCAAGTTTATATCCCTATTACGGTCATTTAGGACCCATCCCTCACCTTTCTATTTTATCCACACAAAATCACACTTATTTTTCTTTCTTTTTGGTTATGTGATGAATACAAACAAAAGGCTGATTATAGATGAGGAGTGACTGATTCATGTAAACAAAAAAAAATCCCTCTGGAAAAGAAAAGAAGGGAAATGACAGGCATTCTTCTCCTCTGAACTGTTTTAACACATAGGCCAAGTCCAAAAATCCTAAGAAAACAAACCGAAACTCACAAGAGAGTAAGCTGGAAGTAAAGAAAAGGGCGTTAAGCTCTACTTACTGAGAACAATGACGGTGTAGGTGTGCTGCTTGAGGAAAATGGCATTGTTTAGTTACTGCTTGCATGTCGGGGCAGATTTGCCTGCTCAGTTAACCACATGCACATTTTAGCTGTGAAGAAAGAAAGCAGCTAAACCAATTCATGTGCTTTTCATTTTACATATTAAAAAAAAAGCTAACTTAGCTTTATTGTGTTTAAATTCATCTTAAAAGTCAGATGTGTGAAATCACTTTGACTTGCTCTTGTTGCAAATTGAAATGTAAATAGGATTTGAGACCAGGCTAACTACTTTTAACAATACAAACTGACAATATTGTAATAATCTGTGTTGTATTCAAACACTGTAGCAACATGTTTGCTAACAGGCTGTAAACAAGGTGTGCTACTAATTTAATAAAATTGCAAACAGACAACACACTTTTTTTCACAGCAGCTTTTTCCAACTTTTTCTGTGCGAGGCAGCCAGAATAGATTTTGAGGTTGAAAAAAGTGTGAAAACCTCCAACATCCTGGGTCAAAGTTTTGACCTTTGAGGGTTTTCTTATTGATTTTTTTACTTTAAAATTCTGATTTCCAACTACTGGAAAGCGCCATAAAAAAAGAGTTAAAGATTTTTCTACAAGTTTATTTGACTTTAGAACTGGTCAAAATTAGGGAGGAAAATCTAATTCATAATTGAGCTAATGAATCAAATCGTTATCATAAAACATTTTTTATTTTTCTTGCAAGGTTGTGAAGGCATACAGTAAGTGCACGAGGGGCTTCATCTCTATCATCTTGCTGGGCTGCACTAATCTATTTGCTTCACTTCAGTAAGAGCATAGTTGATTGCCACCTGCAACGACAGTAATCTCTTCCAAACACCAAATTAGGAAGAAATCAAAATAGATATTCATAGACTTTTTTACATATACATTGACCTAGTTGAGGGTGTTGGTTGAAAGTGTCAGGTACTGAAATATTAATGAGCATCGCTCCCAGTTTCTGCCTGCTCCTCACAGCCAACTGGCAACATGGCATCAAGCTGAAGAGAAGAGGACAGCTTTTTTCTTTCCTTGATTGACTCATCGATTGAAGATATTTTTAAAGGGAATCCCTGGGAGTGTGTGCTCCCGGTACAAAGCAGCCCCATCCCGTGTCAAGGGACGGAGAGGGCTGCATGTTGGCTTTAATTGGGCAAAGACTTCAGAGTTTTCTTAACCCACACTGGGCACTGCCATGGCCTGTCATGGCCCTCACACCAACATCAACAACACAGAAGCCTCTGAGCACGCACACATAAACATTCATGCTAATTTGAGTAAACACACTTGCACATGCTGAACTATGCCAGCTCTTATCAATACGACCACCCTGGATGCTGATTAAAGAAAATGATTAGCCTTAGAATGTATTGCTGCATCAAAATGTTCCACTTTCTTGAATAGTTTCTTTCTTCGACTTCTTCTATCTAAAGAGAGCTGAGCGCTTTTTTTTTTGCATATTTATTGATTTATGGAAAAAAATCTAGAGACGGAGGAGATGTGAATCAGGGATAAAACAGAAAGACTAGATGATTCTGACCTTGTCAACTCTGCAGTTGTTGAGGCCCACTGAACTGAGGGCAGACAGCTTTGCATCTATGCCCTGCTGGTGATGTTGCAACTGTTCCCTCTGGATCTGCTCCCTCATTTTCCGAGCCTCCTGGATGGCCTTCATCACTGTGTCCTGGTCCCCGAACAACGCAGTGGAGTTTAGGCTGGACAAAATGTCTTTGCAGAGACAGCAAAATCACTTTTACTGGAACACATTGCACTAACACAAAAATCACATATTTCAAACAGATAAAGTAGCAAAACAATATCTTAACTTTGTAATACTGTATCATTCATGTTTGGAGAAATTTTAAGATCTTACCGAGAGATGAGCCCCGACCAAGGCCTCCGAGTGGGCTTGGAATACCACCTTTGCCGATGAGACTGTTGGGGCTGTTTTTACTGCCAGGAAACAGGTTTGTTGTTGGGGATGTAGGAGACTTGACCATGTCTGTCGTTTTTGGTCGAGCCGATAGGTTTAGAGGCTGTGTACCCTCCTCCTACGACAGTAAGGAAGAATATAAAAAAAGGCAAATTCGAACAGGTCCCACTTTTCCCTTTTTGGAGGAGCTCTGGAATCCCATGGATCACAGTTCTCCTCAGTTTTTGATTAATTATAAGATCCTGACCAACAGCTTCTTCCAGATTCCTTCTCTTTTTGTCTGACTCCCCCGCCTCTGCTCCTCTCCTCTGCGATCTTCCTCACAGTCGTCCAGCGCCTTTGTTCGCACTAATTAAAACAGATTCCGTCTCTCTGTGCATCTTCATCTGTTCTGCCACTCCTCCTCCCTGCTCTCAGTGTCTGCACTCCGGTTCGAAGAATAAATAATGACCAGATAACAGCGGTAGCAATGATCAAAGACAGCTGTTCCATTCATCAGATGTCGACTTACATTATCTACTTCATTAACTTGTTTTCTAATTTTATTCCTCATTTGTGTATACTTGGTTTTTATCTTATGCTTCGATATGTCATTCCTCCATCCATCTTCTTGACCTGCTTCTCCTTTCTGGGAGCTAACTCCAGCAGTTGCTATGCGAGACGCAGGGTACACCCTGGACATCAAGTCTATCACATAGAGACAAAGAAGAAAAATATCCACTCTCTCACACCTATGGGCAATTCGGAGTTACCAATTAACCTAACATGCATGTTTCTGGTCTGTGGGAAGAAACCAGAGAAAACCCATGAGTACACAGAGGGAACAAGCGAACTTCATCCAGAAAGGCCCCATGCCAGGAGGCATTCCTGCGACCTTCTCACCAAGAGGCGACAGATCTAAGCCCTATTTATTCATGTATTCATTCAAAATGAGCCAATGGTGTACACTTTTTATTCCTCACTATATAATGCACAATATTTCAAAATCCAACTTCAGCGTCAACATTGTAAACAATCATTTGATCATTTCACGTTAATCCCCATCACAAAACACACTGGCTGAAAGGCTCTGTATGCACTGAGTGTAGTATGTATTTTAGTTAGACAGTTTAAACATTTTCTCCCTTAAATATGACGCATTTCATTTATGTTACTTTGCAGAGGATACATCTCCCTGCGTACACGGCAGCTTATAGAATCGGGTTAAAGCCCATGTTGACATTTGTTAGAGCCCAAGTGTCTCCTTGTCCAAACATATGGCTCAAGCACATAGTGCCTCAAGGCCTTGTTCTTGCTGTGCCAATAACAGTTTGTTATGCGGTGAAGCTGAAAATAGACAAACAAAACTGAAGGCAATCTGAATCCACTGGAGTGTGGACAGAAATAGGAAGATGCCAGTGTATGTTTGCCAACTATTTAATAATGTATAATTAATTTATTTTAAAAAATCTTTAATTATACTGTATTTTGGTATTTCACGTGAACTGAAGCTGTGCTAAAACTGATTGAATTAGGAGGAATCTATTCACAGAAAAAGAGAATTGCACTCATATGATGACAGTGAAGAAGCGTAAAAAGAGATTCTGCATGTGTGTGTGTGTGTGTGTGTGTAGGCAAATGAGTGAAGAAAAGCTTGAGTGGTTTCCCACCATGATTTATGGTCTTCCTTCATTGTGATATTATTAAACTAAACTACTTCAAATGGACTTATGTTTCTGGTTTGAGTCATAGTGAGCCAGAGCGGTGAATGTGTCCTTTTCTTTACATGGAGGGTCAGTGTAGTCATGCCATACAGCAGCAGAAAACACATCCTGCATTTGGTTTATTTACAGGACAAAAAAAAAAAGAAAAAAAAACGGAAGACTGCTTCATGTTTCACTTTTGTTAGCAGCTGTATGGCACTGTTGTAATGGGTTTATTTCCTTTTTAGTAACATAAAAGAACAGATTTTTATTGTGGAAAAGCATGTGCCACAGCTATAGCAACTGTGCCCACAAAGCTCTGGTTTGGAGAGAAGAGGCCTTGTTAAAGCTTTAGAGATTGATGGTCTGTTAGAAGCTTGGCTCACAACTGGCTGGTCGTTATATTGAAGTACTGAATGTTGTAGTGATGGTTCTTTTTTCAGATAACACCATCTAGGATAAGCTTGGTCAAGTACCACTCAAAGTTTAGGCTGGTTAATGAAACTGAGGGTCGTACCTTGACTTGGGTGATGGGGCTCGAGGAACTCTTGTCGTTCTTCAGAGAAGAGGGGGAAATAGGCCCACTTGCATTGAGGGGCTGGGGTAGTGGAGGCATCTTGGCTCCCGGAGACACCTGCATGCTGGCGAGCTGCGCGGCATACAGTTGCTGTTGGGGGGGGGGGGGGCGAAACCCACCAGGCGTTAACATCTAAATCCAGCATACATTCAAAGACTTATATTCTGTATTTTCCTCTCCCTGAATTCTCTTTGCATCTGTGTCCGCCCTCATCCCCTCCTCTCTGTCTTTCACTTTTTCTTTTAAATGTCTTTCCTCTCTTTCCATGAGACTGGCAGCGAACGCCCATCAAAAGTCTTAACTGTATTTCAAAGGCTGAACCCAGAGAGAGGCAGCAGTCTTAAAAAGCCATACAGAGATGGCTTTCTCTCAAAATACTCGGAGCCCCTATTTTCCACTCATCACAGAGAAAAGTTTGCTGCCTGGATGCAAGTGTGTTAGCACAGAGCTCGAGATCTACACAGATTCCTCTTGAAGTTTCTGGCTTGTGATTTGTCTCCCTGCAGCCATCAGAGACATCCCATTCCACAAGCAAACATGCAGTTGCCATACGGAATATTTTAAAACAGATGCATTGTAAATATTAAAGAACGTAATGAACCAGCAGTATAACTGAAATTACACCATTACACCACAGCATTGACCAGGGTTGGAAACAAAGTGGAACAACTTCACAGGGCTGAGTACATTGCACACAGATCTCTGTAGATACAGTAACTGTGTCTAGACATTCATTTAAGCAGGATTTTTTTTCATCTTATTAAAAAAGGACAAAACTCCTAATCTAATAAAATAGATTTTTGTGACCTCTATTTTAGAGCTGCATACTCCAGAAACTTTCTGCCCCATATCTGTTATCATCAGGTTGAAGGTAAGCCTAGAACCTGAGGCATAGTGTTTCCTGTTGCAAATGTTCTAAAATATGTTATTTCATATCTAACTTTAGAGAGAAAACTATTGCTTCCACAGACTAAAAAAAACGTTCATTGTTTTGTGTGTTTTTCAGTCATATTCCTCAGCTTCCCATTAAACAAACCTTGTCTCATTTACTGATTTGACTAGTTGCAAATATAAATAGTAAAGACAAAAAAAGTCGCCTTTGGTGATTTAGATGACGCCATAAGCCAAATAAAGTGCTTCATGTTCATTCACAAATCCCCAAACATAAACAAATTTGTGCTCTTCTAAGAAACTTTATCACTGCCTCATAAGCAGCAGAATAAAAGGTCCATTCTTCCAGGGGACCTAGGAATAACAAGAGCACATGGGCAGCGGAAATGACAGACTGATTATGTTCCCACAATGATAGCGCTGCCTGAACCTTGATCACAAACAGCCTTTTGTTTCCAACAGGAGACACAGGAACTGACCAAAACTTTGTCTCATCTGAGTTAGACCTGGTTAATGTCAGCAGAAATGTTATTTGGTGTGTTTAAAGAAAGTGAGAAAGAAATAACAATTGTGGAAAAGCAAAAGGGAGACAGAGGAGTTAACATTCAATGACTGTCACTCCAGGCTATTCTAAAGTTTTAGCAGATGTCTGCTGGACAGATGTTTGCTTACTGGCCTGTTGATGGGCATGGCCCTGATCTTGAGTGGAAAAGACTATATTGTCCCAGAAAAAAAAGAGCATAATTAGATTTTGCTTCAAATTGCACACAGTCGAGATGGCGACTCTGATTAGCAGGTCAGTGCTACGGGTTGAACAGCACTGACCAGTAATGCTCAATGAACCAAAGAACAATAAACAGAATCAAAGGGGCAGACCAATGTAATGTGTTACACAAAAAAATCAATGCGTTTTATGTAGTCTGCTGACTTGCCCTTAAAAATTTACTGAGAATGATCCAAATCTTTACATTTATTGAACAGTTTGATGCATAGTCCGATTATGTAAAATTACTTAAAAAATTACTTTGACATGTTTGAACTTGACAAAATATTTTACTGTTCGTTATACAGTGATGGTGCAGCTAGGAACGTTATCAAAGCTTGTTGTGAACTTTGCATGAGCTTTAAAAACAACACGAGAAAACTTATTATACGTGAGATGCAATAATTTGCTCATCTTTTTTTTAATTAGTATAAGGTCACATTGTTTGAACTGTTTGCTTTTCTTTATTTACTACAAAAAATGCACAACTTCTAGGTTTCATGTTTGACTTTGTTTTAAACCTAAAATAATTAATATTAAATTCCATTTTTGTCCATCACTTCAATTTAACTGTATTTTCTTTTTTAAGTTAGTGGTCCTCTTTTGGTCCATTATCATTCCTTGCTCAGGCCTCTTTTATGCTGCTATTATATTATGGGAACTTGTAAGGCAGATACCATTAATTTATGTTGACAATTGCTCAAGTTCCAAATGGGATTCTTACAGCCTGCTTATGCAAGGTGTTTTTTTATGCTCAGCATTTTTTATGGGCTGGGTGTAAGCACAAGGTCAGAAATCATTTTAGTGAGCTCAAGTAAAATCTAAGAACATTTTCAAAATGAGGCTACTTGACTCCCAAGTCTAAAAACATCTGTCTGCATCACTTAGTCCATTTTGTGTTCCACCTAACAACCTCCTCTTCATATCTGTTGGCCATGTGGAGGCAGAAAAATGCTCAAGGTAATAAGGGTCAAGGTGAAAGTCAATGCTCTGATTCGGGGGAGGAGTACAAAAAGCTTTCAAATAATTTCAGACTATGTCTTTATTTTCTCCATCTTTGTAAAAATAAAATTAACACATGGCATACAACAATATTCAAAAATGTCCTTTATTTTGCTTTAAAAATTACATTTGATAAACAGTATTAGTCCTTATTTTAGAGACCAGAATTTGAAAAGGGAAAAACAAACAAATGCAATCCCTGAGATCATTGTGTTGACCCCATCATTCCCTGTTTTCCAGTAAAACATGGCTCAGCAAGCATAGATTCAAAGTAAGTGCAAGACACTCAAGGTCAGCCTGTTAGCCCCTGGTAATTAAAAACAAGCCCTCTGGAGGCAGCAAAGGTTAAAAGAGAAGGTTTACTTTTCAGCCTGCGACATTAAACTTTGATTGCTCACCCTGCTGATGATGTTAAGCACATCAGATGTACGTTATGTGATTAGAAACAGCCTTTATTTATTCATTAAAAGAAATTTAGCTCAATTTACAATGTAATTAGTATTATTCCAATCATTTTTCTTTCTGTAACAGGACTTTAGTCAAAACAGAAAATGAAGAAAAACAAATTACTTTTTTTTAAAAAATGCAAAGTCATAGAATGACCATTCTCCAGAAAAAAGATGCAGTAGTTGCAGTTTTCAAGCTGGCAGCAAAATAATTCATTGCACATGCTAACTAAATTACAAACAAAAGAAAACTTCCTTCACAATTTACATGATGAACATCATTTAAGTGAGCAAACTGTCATAGTCAAACAATCTTGCAGAGACTCTTGTCTTCGTGTGTCCCTCAACATGTCAGTGTCTCATTCATCTCAGTTTAGCCTGGACACTGAGCACTAGACTGGATATGAGGGCATTAAGTGTGCTTCAGTGCACCACACCATTTAAAAGGCAGCACAGCGCCAGCCCCGTTTGCCACAAGGCTTGTACAGGCTCATTGCCCAGGGCGACCATGGAGGCTGACCCAAGCTAGGCCCAGATGTCAAGAGTGGAGGAAGGCGCCCTGGTGCACTGTGCCGATGCTTTCCAGTATGGCTCAACATCTGTTTCATCTGCTGGCACTCAACCTGCTCCACTCAGACCCTCCTCCCTTTTCATGCCTTTTTTTCCCTGTTTCTCCATCTTACAGCTGCTGTGTATTATATATTTTTTTCTCTTAGTATCTCCTTGGCATGCACACAAAAAATCACATTCTGTCTTGTATAAATGTGGGTACTTCCAAGCCGAGGGCCCCTGGAGCCAGCCCTGCCATTCACTGCTGCTCACTGCATTATCAACTCTGTCTGTCCATCTGTCCCTCTGTTCACCACTGCCTCAATCCAGCTGCTCACCTTGCCGTCCTATTAGCCAGCCTTCCTCACACTCAAGCATTGCTGCACTGCTCTGGGTTACCTTCAAAGACCAAGCTCCTTTGCTCATAAACACAGAAACAGCTGCTCTCTACAGTATGCCTCTTTTTCCTCCCCTCCACCTCCTCCTCTTCCTCTCTTTCAAAGTCAAAAGTGCTTCACTTGTTAATGATAGAAGCCATTTCTTCACATCTGTACCTCACAGGCATTTACATCCAAACAAAAGATAATGTGCGGTTTGCTGCTCTCCCACTTTCTTCCTGTTTGTCCCTGACTGTGTAACACTCTTTCTTATCGCTGCAGTCGTCTAAGCTAGTGAGTGTACTCCTTCAGATGTGTCTGTCTGCTTGAGATGTGGTCTGGGTTGCTGTTAAGCGTATAGGCAGCTGCTTTTCATCTTTACAGTGGCAGCACGAGCTGAGAATGGGCTCAGGTTTATCACGGGCCTAAAGAGATGCCACGGCAAATGTTTCTCTATGTCTCATCTCAAGCAGCTCAATTATAAGCACTGTAAAGCAAGAGGATGTCATGGGCCTGGATAATTCAAACACATTGGCAGAATGAGAAAAGAAAAGGATGGAGGTATATTGACAGAGAAATTCAGAAACCGAGACCCTTAGAGGTGGTTTACACTGTGGATTGGAAATTGGAAAAGCAAGATCTGAGCAAGCAGGAGATAGAAAATAGAGCTTTGACTGAGGGGAAAGCAGAAGATTTCTCTCCATTTATTTAGTCCAAGAGTGATAGTACATACAGAGAACCCAGATGTTCTGTTTTATCCAGTGATACTTTCTTTAAAATGGCCTTAAGTCAAGCGACTGCTTTTAGTGACACAAAACAGGACTTTGTTGAGGGCCGTCCACCCTGTTCATTTGTTTGGTTAAAAAGACGGGTGATGCATTAAGTTCCCATTCTCCTTAAGTAAATAGTTTGCTTGCAAACTGATCCAAGGAATAGTGTACAAACAGCAAATTAAATGCTGCCCCAGATAGAAATTTCTTTTGTGGAATTAGGAAAATTCCCTTCTTGTCTCCTGGCTCAATTGAATATAGTAGGTGTCCGGACAGATTGGGGTACAATCTGAGCACAATTTCCTCTTTTAGGTGAGATGTGTCAGCTGTAATCAGTGAAGGACAGGCAGGGATGGAGCTATTGTTTCCTGCTGGTCCTGGGCTCATCCCAGCTCTGTGTGGGCACTAATGAAGAGAGGCATGTCGCGCTGGGATAGTTTACCCGCCTCCTCTCCTGTGAGTTGCGGACCAGAGCCAATCTGTCAGGAAAACATTGAGTGAAATTGCCCTGTGGTACAGCAATGCCTGGTGACAGCCACTTGCGGACTGTCAGCCACCAGAGTGATGCTACCACCCTGTATTGACAAGCAAATTACAGTCTCCCAACACTCAAATGCATCGTGGAAGATTAATTTACATCCATCAGCTCTAAGCCTTTGTTACCTTGTTGGGTTTTCTCTTCTTAGAGAGAAAAGGCAGAGAATCGCAGAGGGTGAGTATCCCAGACTGTTATGACAGAGGAGATTGTGAAAAGGCTGCGTGGCCAACATTAACACTGACTGAGTGGCTGGGCTGTCTGGCTGATTACTGATCACATTACCTCTACAACATTGTTGGGAAATAATTCTACCAATAAGATGATTTTTTAAGGTTCATATATTGCACAATCTAAACTGAGTAAATTGGTGAAAATTATACCTTACAGGGGAGCTGACAGGAAGAGAGATTTTAATTAGTGGGAGCAGCCAATTCAGCCATATGTGTGTGGGATTTTGTAACTAGTGTGTGCTGGTGCATAAGGGAGATAAACAATGGACTTGGAGTTGAAAATTAGAACTATCAAAAATGAACTAATGCAATGTTCCTAAAAAAAAAAGGCCCAATTTTTTCAAAGCAGATTTAATTAACTACAATTTATCTCTTATTTTTGTTTTAGCTACATAATTCACTGTTTAAAACCTCAAGACATTGCATCTCTCTTTTTAATTTATGAGAAAACTATTTTTTTTTCAAATTCAGTGATATTATTTTATGCTTCGGAACCATTTACACTAGTTTGACTTTAAAGAAGGGTATTACCACCCTAAAAGTGAGGACGCAACTTTAACTTAATTCCATGTCTGAGTTGACTTCTTTTAATCATAGCAGACTCCCAGTGCTTTGTCGAGGAAGTGGTGGCAGTCACATGGTTTGTTGATCCCAGCGATGGAGAAAAGGGCATGTTTGACTTGCCTTACTGTTTTGAGGGGAATCTCTACGTAGGGTAAATAGCAGCCGGCAGGCGGAATATGTGACAGGCTGACAGACTTCAATTAATGGAAAATGCACCTCTTTTTGTTTACCGTGTTCTGTAAAGGTCAGCCAAGTCATGGTCTTGGAGGCACTGTTTTTGCCCAGTCCCAGGGTTAGATACATAATCTGAATTAATGACTCTAGACCCGACTCCCCTTTCTCACCCCAACCTTAGATATATGACTGTCTCATCTGACCTCACGCTACCCTATAAATAGCCTTGTGCTTGTCTGTCTAAGCTGACACTCCCTTCCTGTAAACTTCACTGTGACACACCAGCTAGTCCAAAAACATATTTACAAAAACAAACTGTGTTTTAACTTTTACAAGAATGCATCTTGAAACATGAGCAGACTCCTTCTGCACCTTTCATGCTTCTGATAGTTCACCTTGTGGCTGTTTAATGACACACAGCTCTTTAGGGTTAGTTGCATGCATTGTTAGGACTTGTTCACATTAATAGTGTTAAAATCAGAGTGATAAATGCCACGTTTATCAGTGTGCAGATTTTTTTAACCTCATTGCTAGTTTCTCTTGCGCTCATATACTTCTCTCTGCTGTTGAGCACCATGGGTTCAGGTTTTAAAATAACTTTCTGTCATTGACAAAGCCGACATGGCCACTAAACCATATGTTAGCAGAGATGTTTTTTTTAATTGTTTACTTCCTTCTTTTGTTTCCAAAGAACACTGTTGATTTCTAACTTCACATACAAACAGGATCTACATTTCCTGAGCTTCATTAGAAACTGATAATAAATGAAGCAGCAAAAACCAGTTACATTTTGTGTCTAGCAACTTGCAAAGACCATTCTATGAAGTGCCTGGTTTCATATCACATATTTCTGTCCTTGTTAAATAAAGATTTCCACAACACACATTCTGTCTGATTTTTTTCTACTTTTATATATATATATATTGCTGCCAGTAAGCATTTAAGAAAACAATCATTCTAACCAATTTGCAAACTAAGATGATGCATGGTGTCGAGCCATTTAGAAAAAAAAGACCCAATCAGATACTCACAAAAACTGAAAACAGCAAGACAGAGCAAACAAAAGAAAGTGCAAGACATGTGAAAGATCCAACACAGAAATCCAATCAAAAACAAAACAAGACTGCCATAATAATATCAGGGAATATTAAGAAACGTGGAAAAGCGTAAATCACTGCGCAGGTGTGACAGTTATGAGAATTGTGTATGTGAAAAGAACAGGAAGCAGGTAACAGAAAATAGAAACATTTAAATGAAATATAAATAATTATTCTATATCGATTCTTATGAAATTCTAACAGAGGAATATGCAAAATCAAAACAACATAAAAAATAAAAACTTTAAAACATCAAGACAAAAGCTGTTACACACAAACTGAAGCATACAATCATAGCCATAATTATTAGGGTATTACTTTTATGGATAGAATGTAGATAATTATCTACATTCAGCATTACTGCCTGAGGTTAAGCCCTGACCCAAGTTCAGCTTTTTTAAATATTGTGTGAGAAGATTCCTGAAGAAGCCCGTAGGGCTTATAGGGCCGATCTCAACATATTCAGAATCTCATAAACCTCTACTCAGCCTTACTTATGACTATTTACCACAGTTATTTTTATTCACACACGTTTAGTTTTTTTCCCCAGACAGTTTTCCGTCTTTTAATCGTTTTCCCTCACAAAGCTAAATTAAATATTAATCTTTATTAGACAAAAGCAATAGAAGGAAGTTGTTTTTTTTCCACAGCCAATTGTCCTGTGATAAATTCACTGACAGATGATTAAAGTAGCTATAGTGATTCTCATTCTCTCTAATAACTATTATCTTCCTAACTCCTCTGTGTGGCAGAAGGAGAGAGGGATAAATCTTCTATAAAATGGGGATAAATTACATTTGTAAGGTGATAAGCGCGTGTGAGCCGGGGGCCTCCAGGATTATTTAGTGTGCAGCTCATTACTTGGCATACAGCTGCTTAGCCATCCTTTTGCCCTGAGCTTGGCGGGCGTCCCAAGCATTCTTTGTCATGGAACTGTGCATACCTGAAGCTGGAGGGGGCTGAGTCCTGACGCTGCTGCAGCTGCCATTGTGGATGGAATGAACTGCACTGGGTAGTTATCACCTGTCAGAGGAGAGAGAGAGAGACAACAAAGCATACAGGTTCAGACAATGTGTCGGCCCACAGCGTCCAGACAAGTGCCAACAAGGATTGTGGACCCTTTTTTTTTTGCCTCTGCCACAGTAGTGTGGCACATTGCATTGAGCCCTCGGCTTCGAGCCCAAACATCTGCATTAACAAAAGGTGGTTTGACTGGAACAGGATAGCATTTCATACTATTGCACTCTTTTCATCCAAAAATATATTATGGGAACAGTAGAAAGCTAAACAACTTTGTAACTCTTTAGTTTTATTAGTTTGTATCCAAGTGTGTACATGCGTGTGCTTTGTTAACATTTCACATATCTTTGCTCGTTTTCAGTTGGTACGTTTGTAAAGGCTTAGGCATGTTCTCTCAGGCAGTTTGTACAGCTGTAGACTTGTCTGGCTATTGTTCAACACATTGTTTGTTTGAGTGATGGCTTTGGCAGCGCAGTGAAAGCGCTTGTATGCAAACTGGTTAGAACAAGTGTATAGTCACAATAACAAGGGTGAAAAAAATAAATCAACGCATTCTTATCTCATTTATCACTGTGATCACATAACAAGGAACTGGTTTCTCAAAAATAAAAGCACTACTTGTGCTACATTGGCCTGCCATAAGCACATTTATCAGACAGGCATAAAAAAAGCCGTTTGAGTGATATCAATGATAGGGCTGAGGCTTTTACACACTCAGCCTTACGCGTCGAGGTGGACAGAACATTTTCAAAGAGACAGGCACGGCAGTCATACAGAAAAGTCTGTGTCCGAAGGAGGGGAGGTGGAGTGTTCAGTCAGAGTGGGTGGGGGGTTGTTGGCCTTCGCTCAGACCCCACTTCTGCCTGTCACTTCTCCTCACAAACATATGGAGCCATTAAGCCACAGACAAGGTAAATGTATGTACCTTCTCTTTCACTTTGCCCCCGTTCACACGTCTCACTCTGCAATCTTGTACAGCACTGCACAATGTGATACAGGCCATGGAAATTCAATCCCCATTTAGTAGCAAATAAAATCACACAGCAGAAGTGGTTTCAAATAGTGCTAGGTTAGATGTACAGGGGGGTGCAGTGCGGTTATTTCCACACACCCTCTTTTTTGGTATTGCTTTCTCTGTGTCTCATTTGCTCTCTGCTGACTGTGACGTAGGATTTGAGGATAATAAATGGCTAGATGTCTTTAGATGTCATGTGAAACCGGGAAAGGGTCATGTGCCACATTACGACTGTTGGTGGGGGGGAGGTCTCGCATAGCAAGGTCTGGGTCTTGGGTGCACACAGTCTGTGTAGAGGAATCTGACTCCAGTTTGGCGTCACACACTGCTGAAAAGAAATTATGTTTAAAATATATTTTTTTAAACTGGAAATGGATGTTTTCATGCCCAGAGTTTGAACTCTAAATGCTACGGCGGGAAATAGTGCAGGTGACGCCACTGCTATATTTCCAGGTAGTGCCATGAAACATAAGTCATAGATCTGCTGAGGGTTGACAGACGGAGCTGAGGTCTTTCCTAGGTTACATCAAATCATGATGAATGGAAATTATAACTAAAAACCTCAAACCTGATCTCCTTTTTTTGCTTATTGGCTTTAATTTTAGATTGTCAAGGGAGATTGAAGGACAACTTTGGCAACTAAATACAAAAAATGCACATGAATGAATAAAAAATATGCAGTTTAAACTTTATATGATATAAGTTCAAATGGTTTGTTGAAACTTTCAAATCGTATCAAAAGGAAGAATGGCTGAGAAACTAAAGACTGCGGGGTTATTTTGCAGCTCCATTAGATTTTGTCGCGTCTGTGTGAACAGTGCAAACGGACTGAGGAAGTCCAAGTAGAATCTATTTGTTTAAAAGATGACTTGGTGTCCCTATGACTGTGCTTGTCTACCATGCAACACCAGGTCATTGGGCACAGCCAGCGCACGCAGTGATGACCTGCCACCACTGAGCCAGAATGACTCTGTTGCCATAAGAGCACCACATGGTTGGGGGGTCATAAGCAGCGGTCCCTGTGAGCTGTCTCATAATGGTAACATCAGATTAGTCTGCCTTAGTCTTGAAAGTGAATGCTTGGCCACTCACTTCACGGTGAAAGGACACGTTAGCCTCCTGTAAACGCTGCAGGCGGCGATGATAGCATTGTACTCTTTGCCGATGCTGTGCAGAAACAATAAAAGCTTCGGATCTTCTGACTAAAAGAGTCATTTTCAGACCCTCTTTACTGTTTCTTCATGAACTCATGAATTATGCAGGGATCTTACACATTGTGACCCCTGACCATGACTCCATAATAGCTCTTGTTATTCGAGCTAAAACATTTTCCGTGTCAAATCTATTGCGAAAAGCGCAGTGGTAAAAGACTTCCCCTCAGGCACTTTGTTTGAGCTGTCATGGCTCCATAGTTTCAAAATAGCTGACTTTCTTTTTCATCCTGTGGTTCTATACTTAATTCATTAACTGCTCTACCACACCTTTTAATGCTCTGTTGTGAACCTGCTGACTTTTGAGTCTTTCTTTTCCTTCCTTTCTCTAGAGTTATTTTGCAACATAGAAGGGCCTTTCTTTTTTTTCTAGTCACTCTCAGATCAGTGATGGTTTTCTCTTTGACACATAATTTATGGTTAGGGAGCCAGGAAAACTTAGTTTTTTTTGTGATAGACATACTCAGTTTTAGTCTAATAAATGAAACGACACACGAGCATGTATGTGATCAAATACGCCTTGTGATTTGGGCCGTGAGTTGGCACAGTAGTGTGAGAAAGTACTTTTTAAACCTATGGATTTGTGAAATTACTATAGCGAGGCATCACTTAGCACTGTAGCAAATTAATTTAATATTTTAAAAAGTTCTGAGAGGAGCTTTTTTCTACTCATTTCAAAAGACAGAATGTATAAATTATGTTATTACAAGCAAGGTAAACATAGATTTTAATCCAACTACCAACATTCATAGTTTCAATTACATAAGGTTGCTATCACCTCACTGCAAAAACCTATGGGAAAACGTGTTATTGGAACTCAGTGATTGCTTAATTACAGCTTGCACACTTTTAAAAGATGCTTCCATGTTGACAGCATGTTTGCATTCCTCTCTCTGTGTTCCAGTAGCTATTGTTCCAGACTGGAACATTCCCATACTCAGTTCAGATTTAGACACAGAGCACTAGTGTTTGCTATAAGTCTCTAAATCTCAGTCAGGATTTTTTTTTTGTATCGTTTTTGATTGTAACAAAAAAAAAAAAACAATATACAAAACAATACAAAAAAAATCAAGCTTAGTGTGATGAAAGACTTAGCTAACAAGTATACCTGGTTTATAAGACATTCCTGGGGGGAAGAGAAAGCCTTGCTGCGCGGCTGCTGCTGCTGCTAGAGTGCGCTGATCGTGTGGAAAAATGGGGATCATGAGCGGAGGCATGTGACCCTGGACCTGCTGAACAGATAGGGAGCAGAGATCAGAGAAAGGCCTAAGCACCGACATGGCACACAGAAACTCAGAGCCTTCTCAGGGGGAGGTTAGATCACAGCTCCTCCTAATGCGTGCTGACAAGGGGCTGTGCTGCAATGACAGCTCTCGTGTGCTCACACAATACATGGCCAAACTATGCCTGTTCCTAATCCAAACCGCAATTTCACCTTGGTACATCAAAGGTCCCTCATCGGCACAGTATCACTTAGAGGAAGTGCCATGCAGGACAGACAGCACAGAAGCGCTGTAGTTTTTAGCGGCTTCTGTGGAGCCATACTGCACTGGACATGTTAAAAGAAACATTTACAAGGATCCTGGTTGTTCCGGCAGATGCAGCATGTCAGAAAGAAGATTGGTTACTCAGGTGGAGAGACAAAACTGACATATTAAATTACTTGAAAAAACACATTCTTTAAAGAAGAAAAGTCAAATACATAATTATGTTTACAGTAAATGAATAAATTTCATTTTATTGTCCAATTCTACTTCCATTTTTTTTTAACATTCACTGCTGATTTACCTACTGGCAATATCAACAATCTCCCTACATTTGGTGTTTCAACAGTGGTTGAGCAGCTTATGTTCCCAAAGAGGTGTGTGAGGTTTTGCCAACATGTTGCAAGTCCAATTTTTCTGTCATTCCCAGCTTCCGGAGACCCCGTGATTGGGAGCAGCCTGGCTACCACGGGCTTGTGAGGGTTAATCCAGCATCGAGCCAGATCACCTCAGGGGAACCAGGCTGGAAAATGGGTTAATAAAGGTCATCCCCCCAAAATAAACACTTTACAGACTGTTTCCCCATTCATCCCCTCCTTAAAATCAACTCGCAATAAAACAGGTCTGGGTGCAATTACTGCCGCTGCATTGGGGCATGAAATCAACCTGTCCCGTGTTCTGGCTGAAGTCACTTTTTCAGCTCGCAATTCTCCCCCCATGGACCCTTCACAGGAATATTTGCACCCAGTTTGTCTCAAAGCTAGCAAAGCTAAATTCACTTAAGACAACTTTATTGATTTGTCCAGAGTTGCAAAGCTAGATTGAAAAATAAATAAACAGTAATTTTATGTCTACTGAGCTTTTACTGAAGTGCAAGTGCTGAAGTTACAAGACAGAAGAACAAAAAAAAGTATGTAATTCTATAAAGGTAATTTAAAAAATCTGCTGTTGTTGAAGAAAATCTAACAGCTAAGAAAACTGCGACAAATGTTTTGAAATGTATGTCGTTTTTTTGGGGAGTTTATTTCATGGGGATGAGTGTTCCAAGTTTCCGAGCTGAATGAATGAAAAACGGAGTTTGGCCTTGCTTGTATGGAACATATGGAAAAACACAATAATTAATGTCACAACATTAGGTAGGACAGGACAGGCGGGTTCAGGGAGGACACTGGGGAACATAGTATTTCTCTGTCCATTTATTTCGACTGGTAAAACAGATGGAGTTTATTGCTGAGCATAGAGTAGTCATAGAACAGAAACCCTTAAGTCTTTGAATTATGATTTAAAAACGTGTTGCAGCTTCAACCATTTTAGTCAAAAACTAAAAAATGTCCGAAAAATTGAGCTAATGAGCTAATGTAACACAACTCTAGACTCCATGCATTTACAGAAAACACTTGAGCTAAAAGCATTTGATACATAGCTGGATTTTTCTCCAAGCACCACTAAATGATAAACTTTAAGTGATACAATTTCATCTGGGATATCAGCTTTTATTACTGTTATTATTTTAAAATATGGAGCAGAATATACAATGTTCACTGAGGCGAGGGCAGAGAGGAAATGTGCGCTGAAGGGGAAATAAATGCATTGAGTGTGAATGGCTGTGATTTGCAGTAATGAGCTGTGAGCATTAAAGTTTAATTTACAGCAGCTAATGTCAGAGAAAGGCAAATCAAATTTTGAGAAGCTTCAAGGTGTCAACAAATAGAGGTGGTTAGTTGAGTTGTCAATTAACAGTCGGTGGAGCAATTGAGCAGATTTTAACCAATTTAGTCTGTGTTAAAGTATAAGAAAATGGAATAACAAACTAAAATAGTCAGAGTGGCTTTGTTACTACAAACCCAACCCTGTGCCTTTAAGAGTTACCCTCAAGTTCATCTATGTATGGGCTGAGTGCCCAGGACATTTCTACTGCCAAGATGATCTTGAGGAGTTGGAGAATGAAGTGGAGCAGATGTGAAGGGTAAGAAGGGAGGGGGCACTCGGGCAGCGTCCTCCGTTCTCCTCGTAAATACAGGAGCATTGTTGTGCTGGCACTGCTCTTCCTTTGTCTTAGCACTGCTAAGTACTGGATAATGTCATTTCACACCATCTGCCCCCAGGCTTCATTAAAAATACATGAATGGGCTATCTTATGAGGAACAGGTGCTATTGTTTGTCCCTCAAGACCCAGCACTAAGGATCTGACTCAGAATACTTGAAGAGGAGCATCTGTAGTGATCAGTCAGACAGACTTGGCCGAGGCCCCCATCTCTGCCAGCATGCTCTCCAACAGAGGTTTCTGGGGGAACTCAGCCGCCTTGCAACATGTATCATCAATTCAGATGACCTGATGAAGTCTGTAGCAGGCCAGCAAGCAATCTGTTTTCCTCCTGAGGAGATGCTGTTTTTTTGATAAATACGCTGCAGTTGTTCACTGAAAAGGATACTATACAAATACCTAATCAGAAGAATAAAATCTACTATATTATTGTGAAATATCTTTATTGTAGTTTTCCCACCTAATTAAAAATAATGTAAATATATATTTGATGCACAACAGCAGTCTTTTTCTATTGACAAAAAGCAGAAGACAATTTTGATAGTTTGCATGTTTGATAATTATAAAAAGATTTTAAAAACAGAATGGAATTCAAAAACTACTATTTTCACAATATGCACAAACTCCACTAAATACCTTCTAATAGTTAACCAATTTATAAATTTTTTTCATTTATTTTTCTGGAATCAGATTTTTTTATTGCTCCTTTAACATAAAAGTATGATATTTTGCACAATTCATTAAAAAAATAATTTTTCCAACATGTTTTTTGAGTAAAACAGGGTCAATAAACATAGTCAGTGCTATTAAAGTATTGATAAGTGTAAAAAAAAACATGTTTAAATATGTCTGAATCCATCTGTATATTCAGGCCGCTAAGCTCTTGAAATCGAGATGTACAGCACATTACAGCTTTCACTTGGGACCCTGTCAACACCCATGCTCCTCACCGTCTGTTTTCAGAATCTATGAAGAGCAGGGAGGTGTGTGGGTGGGGGTTAGGGGTGTCAGAATCACCTCCCTTCCTTCGTGTTTCAATTTGCTTCTCAATGAGTTTTAAAAATAAACTGTAAAAAGGTATTTTTTTTATTTTACAATCAGAATAAGTCTTAATTAGATTAAGAAAACAAAAAGGGTAAAAGAGACAAACAGTTGTTTTGCTGTCTTTGTAGTTCAATGAGATTTTTAAATAATTTCTAACTTACACCTTTAGACATGCCTTTCAAACAGTTCCTTGGATTTGATTTATATGGATTTGGGGATTTGTAAAAATTTGAAGAATGGTATGAACAAATAAATATCTCAAAACTCCTGAAGATAACTTCTGATTCTGACATACCTTTCATCTGAACACAGGATTAGCAATAATTCATAAGAGTATTTACATCTTCTTATTTTAATAAAAATAATGTTGACAATATGTTCGATCCATAGTCCTGGATAAATTACTTTGACACATTTTCTGTTGGAGGAGTTCAGTAATATCACCAGGATAGACTCCAGCTGTTGCTGTAGGAACTGATAGTTAGCACTTTGTCTCCTCCCGTTTCTGCTCCCCACAGAGCTGCACACCGAATGCCTGCGAGTAGAAATCACCTTTTGTGATTTATTTAAAATAGAAGCGACGGTGAGCTTGCTGGCAAATTTGGTCGTGTTCAGACACCGACACACGCACTAAAGCTGACACTAGACAGCGGGATACACCCGTCACTGTGTACACAGTCCATTGGGTGTACACAGTACTGCAGCCTAACCAGGAGGAAAATTACTCAGTGGAAGCATTTCTGCTGAATACTCTGCTTAAGAATCACCCCTTCTCTCGCTACACTAAAACAATCAGCAGTTCGCTGAGCACACACCGCTGCTTTCCTACTGCTCACTTACTGCTTTAGTTTCTTCACGTGGCAGACACAGGCATTGATCAACAGAGATGTGATAGTGTTTGGATTTGTCTGTAACTAATGGTAATCAGACAAATGGATCAATAAGATTTTTGAGCAGACTTTGATGCTCCAGACTCCTGCTTTTGA
The DNA here is from genome assembly GCA_031762555.1 of Cynodonichthys magdalenae. Taxonomy (NCBI): domain Eukaryota; kingdom Metazoa; phylum Chordata; class Actinopteri; order Cyprinodontiformes; family Rivulidae; genus Cynodonichthys; species Cynodonichthys magdalenae. The sequence goes on along the minus strand of JARVJO010000164.1, from coordinate 1,197,908 downwards.
ATGAAGGTCCTCATATTACCACCCACTCAACTGAAGCACATTATTCCTGCTTGTCTGCTCTGAGGATTAGAATTGGGACCACAAACACACTGGAGAGAGCTTCAGGTCACCAACAAAGGGCCCCTGTCTTCATCAAGTCTCCAACCTTTTATTATAACTTCCTTTTTGGATTTGAATTTATTCTATGGCATAAAAGTCAAAAGGTAGACCACAAGTAAGCAAAACCTATTTGTTTGTAAATGGTTTTAGTGCAATAGTCACAGATTCCATCTAAAGAAAGAATTGTTTATTTTTGACTGAGTCTATAATGGTACATTATCTGTGCGGTTTAGGATGAAAGGCAACAAATTCAGACAGTCTGTGAAGTCAGGCCATCCAGTAGGAATTGCCAATGATGACTTCTGTTTCCACTAATTCCTTCCACTGTACAACAAGTCTTTTTGGACAACTGCCATTCCAATATGTCTATATTACGTAGACAGAGGCTTGAAAGCAGGGTTGTGCAACTCTTTGACACGCCTTCCACACTCCACCCTAAATCCCTCCACTTTCTTTGCTGCTACCTCAGGGCTCCTCTTGAAATCCCTGGAATCCTGGATAAACTGCAGGCTACTGTGTACATAAATACAGCGCCTGGCATTGATGAGACATCTGTCCACCTCTCAGTTTTAATCTAGTTTTAGAATCACAAAGAATAAAAGCTAAACTTTAAATGAAACTCTAAATAGACATGAAAAGACTTTAGTAGGATTGTCTTTAGTAGTAGTTGATTTAAGATGGTAGAACCCATGTGGACAAGCAGTTAGCTTTTCTGTCTGGTTAATATGAAAGTTTAAACTGAGGTCATTCAAAGAGCAGTGTGTTTGAGTTTCTGCATTATTGTCTTCACATCTAAACTAAATCTACAAAAAAATGAATAAGTAAGAACCTCAGACACTTTCTGCAGTGGTGTGAGTGGTTCTAAAGAACATTAGACATGGGATAAGCACAAAGGCAACCTCATTCATGTGGTGTGAACTGTGCTTAGAAAGAGAGAAATATAGACGTTTAAGTCTGTGAAGCAAATAGATTTAAAACTTTGTGAAGAGGGGTGGGAAAACTTTTGTATTTTTCATTATTTGTCTGTATTAAAATAAATGTGATAGCATGGTAGCACAAGAAGGAAGATTACAGGTTTGCCACCTATCCTTTCAATGTGGCTGTAGATATGTCCCCAGCTCCCCCATAACCCGGAAATTAAAAAGTAAATAAATTAAATGGATGGAAATAATATTTATTCCTCTGAAGCTTGCCACTGCATAAAGTACAATATACTTTTCTTTTTCAAAAGTACCATCTAAACTTTTTCAAAATTCCAACAAGGCAATCAAATGAGACCCAAAATATAAAATTGCCACCAATTTGTATGATTTGATTGCCCACGCAATGGGTCAGTTTCCCCTGTTTTTCTCTAACAGTCTGCAGCTCCATCTTGATTACTGCCCCCCAGCTTGTAGTGCTGCACAACAAAACAGGGTCCATTCTGTTGTTCAGAAGAAACACGCCAGTCAGGAGAGCCAACTTTGTTAGACACACAAGTGTGCTCAGATTTTTAAAGATGCCCAGATATCATGGATGATGAGCCAGAAAAAAACATTTTAGTAAAAGATTGAACAACACAGGACTGACAACAACATTAGGAATTTCTAAAATAAATTAATGTGAATTTTGGGAAAAACATTGTATTTAGGGAATTGAGTAAAAAGGAACAAACAAAAATATGTTTCTGCCATAAAGCAAGCGGGACAAAACAGCTCATTGTGCTCTGTTGGGGAATGCTTGGACTCTCCTCCACCCCGAAAAACAAAAAGCTCCTTTTTTCGCATGAGCCATGGGCTGAATGCTTTGCTTTGCCACCCCTACCCTAAGAAAACACGCGCCTGTTTCTCGCTGCTTGTACACAGTGGAGTCTGTTATTGCAGATCCTTCTCCCTGAGAGCGTGCCCACTGCTGAGGTTGACGACCAAGCACAACCAGTGCAAAGACAAAACAGTTTGCACAACGTTAGCAGAGAAAACACAGTTAATGCAGCGAAGGAGAGGAAGCTAAGTCAACATCACACTGGAGGATGTGTTCTCTCTCCACTGATATTTTTCCTGCAGAGGGTTGGGGTATAATGGGGATATGTGTAACTGTTTTTCCTCATTCCAGAAAGCTCCAAACAGGTGCAGCATTATGATGCTAAGACGTGAAAAAAGCACCCTATTTAGAGTATTCGATCAAAATGTATCTTCAGTTATTAAGATTATTTACCATCATGTGCAGTTCAAAAGTCAAATTTTGGTAGATAACCCTTTGTCTTGTAATTTTATTTGTGAAAGATATTATGGAGCAGGGAGTTAATGGCACATTCTCTTGTCCCCAGGCTGCTTTATAAACCTCCTCAGGTGACTAATTTTAAATAGACCCTCAGGTGTGATTTATGCAGGTTCCAGCCGTTCGTGTGGCACCGCTCACATGGAGCCGTTTAATTATCGCTGCTTAAACTGTGAAGGTGTCAGAATACAAACGCAAATTGCACAAATGCATGCCTTTATTGTGCAATTTACAGCATTAATGAATCTGTGTCTACATTCCTAACTCTCTGGCAGAGACAACACGAGCAAGCATATGTTTCTTTTGGAAGACACTCAGTTGGTAGAGTAGATCCTTCAGTCTTGCCAAAATCAAGGCTTTTCTTTCACATTACAGACGTACTTTCTGGTTGTTTGCAAACCATTAGTGTGAAGACTCGAGTTGTACCTCTTACTGTTTTTGCGCACCATTAAGTTTCGACAGAACCGTGATGGTTCTGTTCAAACTGCACATGATTTAGTTTAACGTCAGCAAGGAGTTGCATTTCATAACTAATTAAATGGGTCCTGTCTTAACCATAGAGCTCACTAAACAGAAGTACTTGTATTGCAGTGTCAATATATTAAATAACAAAAGGCTAATGAGTCAGGTCACTGCTGTCTTTTATCTGCAGTCTTGCTTGTGCACATCTTCATCAGCTAACAGTCTTCTTAAGTGGAGGATGAAAATGTTGGACTGAGCCTTCCTGGGTGAGTGCCAAGCCTGTCTTACTAGGCTGTTAATGCCCCCCACATAATCTTACAAGCAGACTAACACAGTGCTCCTCAACAAACACAAGGGAAAGAAATGGCGGCACATTCTCAACAGAGGCACAGGCGTGCACACAGCACCACACTTAAAACACACACATTATCATGTTCCTACTCTATTATTCTCTTATTATCATGCTAACAGTTCTAGTCAAGCTCCGCTAATTGGGGGGGCTTAGATATTCTCTTTAACAATGTCTTTTTTTTTTTCCAGTTCTTTAATAAGCCTCACACTGAGAAAATCAGTTGAGCTGGGGAAACAACAAAAGCATCTGAGAATACACAAATTAGTGCTATTATCTTGATGTAATTACCATGCAGCCCTGTGTTTATTTAAATTCACTGAATTGATGTAAAATATTTACCATAATAGTGTAGTTTAGGATTTTTTTTTTTAAATTGGCACCAAACAGAATTAGATCTTGGAATTAATAGAATAGGATGTATGCTATGCTTGTTCCTTTTTATAGCATTAAACAAAATAACTAACAGTCAGTTTATTATTTAAACAATATACTAAATTCACATTTTACATGCATAAAGTTCATTACATAAGTATTTGTGAACATCGACTCATTTATAAAATCTGTTTAACAGTGACACAGACCTGCTAGTTTGATGATAAGTGATGCAACAGGACTATGACCCTGACCCCGATTCCTTTTAAGCTAAATAAAAGAAACGAGAATCTGAAAACCTTTTAGTGGAAATGCTGCATTAGGAACAGGAGTTTGAATTTCAGAAGAATGATTTGATGAAAGCTTTTGATTGAGTTTCTGTCAGTCCTCACTTCTATAAAAAACATAAAAACTAAATGTTAGAACTAATCCTTTTTAAAAATTACAAAAAAATTCTGACTCATTGTATGCAGTACTGGGAGCGTGTTTGCTGACTACTTTTACTCTTGGATCTCTTTTGGTAAAAACCTGAAGCAAAAAGGATACATATTAATCAAGAAAGAAAATAATTAAAAAATGTCGTTTAAGAAGGCAGAATGTGTGGTGACACATGAGCTCGCTTTGTGTTCTGGTTGCTATGCATAAAATAGGAGATCCTTGTTCAGCAAAGAAAAAAATATATATTTCTGTCAAAAAGAAAAAAAAATCCACCCTAAAATGTATTATGAGGAACAAATAAGCTCATTCTGCACTTTATCACAGTGTTGGACTGTGTGGTTTGAAACCCATTTTAGGGTTTTTTGTTTTGTTTTGTCTTTTTTTATTTTTGAATGGTGGATTAGTGACAGAGTTTACAACAATGTGGGAAACATATGTTCCTAATTACATTAACACTCAGGTCCTGGATTTAGATGAATATTGCACAGTATTTTTTTTTTTTGTTCTCGTGTTCAACCTCATCTGTAAATGTGTGTCTTAAAATCTGCCTCTAAAGTCTTTATCTTTTAATTGTTGGTTAATGTTAGAGTAATTATTTTTTCCTCTTTTAAATCTTGGGACCTATTAGCATTGAACTTCTTAATGCCCCCCACTGTTCCTCCACCTCATTAAAGACATGTGAGAAAGCCTCTGCGACTTTGAAGTGTGCAGTGGACAACAATAAACTGGCCTTTTTTGCTTTTAATCTCGGTTTTCCCTTTTAAAACAGCAGAGATAGACACATGCTGTGTTTATGTATCCTTGCAGACACAAGGTTAAAGGTAGGATGTCCAGGCACAGATAATGCATGTGTAGTGAGGTTAGAGTTTAAGGCCAGGTCATGAGCAGGAAGAGAACAAGGGGTCAAAGGTAGATAAACAGAACCAGACCGAAGTGATCATTAAAGGTTTCAAAAACAAGCGTGGTAACATATTAGTTTTGCTGACAATAATGCAGAAAGTATTTTTTTTATTTATTTATTTCTCAGATCTCAAATTCCACATCAGTGCCACGTTCAGTGAGAAGCAACAATGTCATGACATTGTGGCTATTAAAAGGCGTTTAATGATGTTTAACATTTAAATTAAATGTTCAGGATAAAACATGCCCCTTTTTTTTTCATCTGTGAAGCTGTGCTTTCACCTGTCTGTTTATGAAGATAAAGTTCACCCTGACCTTTCAGCCAGGATTTATCCTCTTGATGTGTGTATATCGGTGTGCATGAGGTCCTGCACACAATCACCTCTGGGTGTATGTGTATCGCATGCTGCAAGACAGTCATACAAGTTTGTATCTTAAAATCTTTAAAATGCCCAAACTTTGATTTTTTTACATTGTGAGGTCGCAAGGCTTCAGACAGAACTGTGAATGTAGTTTTAAAAGCATTCACTTAAACATGTGATCAAGTTGAACGCATTGTTAATAAAAACTAAACATTAAAGAAACAGAACTGAAACAAATTGGAAACATTTGATCCACATTTTCATTTTTAAGGAGCTATAACCTCAGAGTGATAAGTAACCATTTTAGACAAACTACTTATCTGTTAATTTATATGTTGAATTAAAAATCTGGAGCTGTGTTTCAAATTTTCAACAAAATCAGTTAATCCAGTCCCAGGATTGAATTAATGCCAAGATGATTTCAGAGATGAAAGGATGGACTGAAGGAAAACAAAGATGCTGGGTGAAAAACACACAAAGCCTTGAGCTCTAATTTTTGATAAGCCTCTAACACTTCAATCTGCTATCTTAAAACAAGTGACATTGTAATCCTGCGGGACAAAGACTAAATCTCTCTCCCTCTCTTTTAAGCATGATGAGAAACAGATAAAAAAAAAGAGAGGTGGCGATTCAAAAAGAAAACTTAATTGAATTCCATGCTGCCTTGCTCCAAAAGCAACTAAACCTTTGTGCCCGCACACTTCTGAAAGATTTAGACTTCATGCAAAAAGCCCTTGAAAGCGCACACATAGCGTGCCAGCAGCAGTCTCCGGTTGCAGTCCTTGTGGTTTTATTGTTTGAGCTGTTTACAATGTTCACTGTGTGATCACTCACATCATCAATATGAGGCCTAACCATGAGGCTCTCGCTTGCCTTTCTCACTGAAGCTAAACAGAAGGACTTTGATAGCAGTAGGGTCTCCAATAAAGTTTAGTGCTTTCCATGCTAACAGCATAGTGACTCAATCCCTCAACACTGCTTATCTTGTAGCTAAAAGTCTGTTACATACAGACTGGAAGCTTGTATAGAGAACTAATTAAGTCAGAGCTGTTATATATTAAGATGGCCTGGGCACGTTTAAGAGGCAGTGGTAATGGAACGAGAGTGGCAGAAAATACTTCACTAATTTGGCCCTGACTCTCTTATCTGCTCGCCTTGACACTTCATCGCCACTCTGGATATTTGGAGGAACTCAGTTAAAGAGAGAGAGAAAAAGGACATGTTCTGTTTTAAATAACTTGTTGGATAAACAATGTTCCACAAGGTAAAACTTGGGTGGTATCCCCGCAATACAGTCAGGGGAGGTTGATGGGCAGCAGAGCAGATGGTCTGAACACGAGATTCTTTTAGTTAATTGTGGATGTGCTCTTTTTTTTTTTAATCCTACAAGATCCGAGGCGCATTTTGTCAGGGGAAAAGCTGGATAACTGGGCTCTGTAAGAAAAGGAACTTTGCTTGTATCTCTGTTCAAGTGTTTGAAAGTGCATTCCAATACACACCCAAATCTCCAAGCTCTTTTTAAACTATGCATCAAGAGGAATTTTCAGGTATCAGTTGCTTTTAAATTTGTGATAAAATCAAGAGTCTCTTAACGTGAGACTTTTAAGGGCTGTGCCCTGGTGCTCATTGAGTATAAGTAAAGGGTTCTCTATGATATGAGTATTTCTAGTTCCTCAGCAGTGTACTTCATTTAGGAGTGTTTTTCGCACAAAGTACAACACTCTGAGCTTGTCTTTAGTCGACTGTAATATGAAATATTTTTCTAGAAGACTTTTTGTGAAGTAAAAAGTTACTGACTTCAACAGTGTGTTTAAAATGATGACCTTCTATTTGAAGAGGCAATTGAATGCCCTGATATTAAATCAGCTATTTCAGCTACAGTTTTTTTCTGACTCAGAACATCATAAGACCTAACTGTTTATTATGTATAATGCAAAAAAAAAAAAAAGCTACTTTACAAAATACAACATTAACGCTTAAAAAACCCCCAAAAGGTTTAAACTCCTTTGTAAATGCTGGAATAGCAAGATGCTCAGTGTGACACTTTGACATTGTTGCTGTAAGAACATTTTGCTGCAAATCAATAAAAGTAGGGAACAGGGAGAGTTGACTGTTAGAAGAACAAGCGCAAGAGAAGGAGGTGAACTGAGAAGGATGTGCCTGACACCAAACATTAGCTTCATAAAAGATAGCCAAGTTCCCAGCCTTGACCAGTGTAAGTGACCAACCACAGTTTGAACACATCCAGCTACACTGCTTGGGTGGTCCTTCACAGCATCTCCGTATTCTGTGCCATAGTGCATACAAAGAAACAATGCTAGCATGTAAGTATCTGGAATATATTTCTTTTTCTGATTCCAGCAGGTTAAGTAAAGTGGAAAAAAATGCTGAAACATACATACTGCATGATGACAGTGCAACTTTCAGCAGGTTTTCTGCTTTGAGAATGACCCTCACCCATCAGGGATGGACTGATTTCAGAGGCATTTCACAATATCTTTAACATCCTCCACCTTCAGGGTCTCCTCCATGTGCAGGACTCGCCCCCCACACATATTTTTGTTCATTTAGATGTGTTAATTATTCGCCAATATATTTTACAACAGCCCTGATTACAAACAGCTGACATGTGATGAGAATGACGAGTGTCAGTGTGACACAGAAACAGAAATACAAAATGTAAAAACAGAAAAGAAAGAAAGACTTTTGTCTTATTATGGCATCAGTACTCTATAAGAGTCCAGAATGGATGGACTGACCTGGATCTGCTGCTGAAGAAGGTTGATTTTGTGCTGCTGCTGCAAAAGCTGCTGCTGTTGTCTTGCAATCTGGTTAAAAAAACAAAGGCAAAAGGGAAACACTAAGACTCTTTTACATATTAGGATTTACATATGGCTAAACTGAAGCACGTTTGTGTAAAACATTATGTGCCATATTGACATCTGAACCACAATTTTGAGTGAAAAAAAAGCACATTTTGACAGTGATGAACCATTCGCTGTTCTTTCTGAACACCATGTGACTTGGGCAGAAATAAGAACTTGTGGCAGAGCAGACTAAATGATTCACAGGACAATGTATGTGGTTTAGATGGAGATCTCTGGTACAGGCGGAGTGTGACGGACAGAGGTCCCTGCTGTCCCTGAGTGACGCCCAGCCTCACCGCAATTTTTCCTCATCCCGCCTCTGCCTCCTCCGACATGCTCACTTCATTGAGCATGACAACCGAGTTTTAAGTGTCATTTAATTTTCAATTTTAAATATAATTACAAAGTGTTCACTGTAAGATATCTGCCGTCTGCAAATGTGTCAAGATTAATTTGTGCTGGCTTCCTCACGAGTGTCAACAGTTAATTACTGTGTTGTATCTTGATGGCTTGATGACATTCTGGCTCTCAGCGGGCTTTCCCCTCTCTCCTCCGACTCCTGCCCTCCCACCCCCCAATTTTAATAATATTCTTCCATTTTAAAATAAGATCAAATTTCTTATATCGCTGCGCAATCATGCTGATATGTCCACAAAGTTTTAAGAGTAGTGTGTGTAGTTTGCAAATGAACATCATTGATTGAGAAAGAAATCAATATTCTTAATGTATTATTAGTGTACTATGACCAAATGTATCATTCCAAGGTATATGGTCTATTTCTTCTTTTACAACAGAAAGGTCTGAAAGTGGGCTGTGAAAACTCTGAGTGAACTCCTTGCTGATAATTGACTCATAGCCATTAGAGTGGCTGTTGATAATAAAAGTGTCGCCCGTGTGGATAGTTTGCGTCCTTATTTCTTTCCAGACATTAACACACTTCATGGCCTGTGCTAATTTGCTGATTTGTACAATATGGCTCATTGGTCTGATTTGTGCTGCAAATCTAATGCCTAGCTTGTTATAATAGGAGCCAATTTATAAGATATAGAAGACTTCCCATGTTTAATATAATGTTTAATTCACACATTGGCTCATATTTGTTGGTACAAGTCATAATAGCGTTTTTCCTACCACGCAGCATAAACGCGGCTGAGCGAGCATGACTGAAATATCTGAGGCAACACAGAGTGTAGGATCTCTTAAATATATTATTATGAGTTCTGAGATTTTATTAGCATACCTCAGCCATGAAGTACAACAGTTGAGTGACAACTCGCTACAAATGGATTTAATGACGTTTATTATTGAGAGGAGAAAGGTAATAAAGTGAAGAAAATAAAAGGAGGAATAGTAATGAATGTAGCAAATACAGAGAATAAAACCGTGAGGAGAGACGGTGAATGGTTACCTGCTCCTGCTGTTGTCGGGCCAACTCCATTTGCTGCCTCTGTTTTTCCATCTGTGAAGCTGCAAGCTTCTTCTGCTCATCATGGGCAGCCAGAAGCTGTTCGCGCAGGCTGATCAGCTGGGTGATCATTGTGGAGAGCTGGTGTTCCTTTTCTGCCAGGCCCTCTGGAGTACCTTATGTTTGATAGAAGAAATCAAAGTCAGAGGTGAAAAGAATGAACACAGTCATAAAAAAAATAACATATGAGTTCTGAATGCCCAACAGAAAAAAAAATGTAAAAGGATTTCATTGTGTCTATGATTTACCAACCAGGCGTTTTGGAAGAAAAACTGCAGAAGGGTCTTAAGTTTGTATACAGCTAAAATTAGAAAAGTGGCCATGCTGTACACACCAATCATCACATTGTGCCATTGTAGTGTACACAATATTTAATACAAAGAAAAGCACACGGGAAGAAACCAACTGCAGAGAATTCACTGGAAAGTGTTAAGGTCACACACAGCCTGGAGTTGACGATTTTTGCTGTAGCTGGTGTTCACAGCTTTCAGAGGAAGAAAGAGAGGGGATTGTTTCCGGCACATAGACAAAGAGCTGCAGGGAGCTGTCAAACTGAGGTGGCAGCTTGTGTCAGACTTCCAGGGGTTATTATCGAGAAGGTGTTAAGAGTCACTGTTTTCACTGGGCTCTAAGCTGTACGGGTTATAGATATGGCAATCACAACATCAACAGACTGGAAGTTTCTTGCAGAATAGATCAAATTAAGATGACAAAATTAAGATTCTTGTGCACCAGGTTGTACATGTGCTTTAAATTCAGTATGGCAAACATCCAGAGAAATTCTGACCAACACACTCAGATCTTTGCATGTGCAAAGAAAAGTAACGAGAGACCAATGGGCTTTATTTTATTTTTTTTACTCTACAACCTCATAACCACTCTCTGTGTGATAGAGAGAGCAGCTCTCCTGCACTGTTCTCTCCCTCCCCCCCCCCCCCACCCCATCCCCCCCTCTCTACGCCTAATCAATGCTAAGTGATCCTACCATTGACTTACACAGCCAACATAATTGCCAGTGAGAGGCTAGACAGTAACTCACTCTCTTCCTACTGCACTCCCGTGTGACAAGCTGATCCTGGGGAACACAGAAAAACTGATGGGAACACTGATGGAACAGACAATCGGACAGAATGAGAAAGAAAATAGCACTGAGATCCAGATAATAGTATGGTAAAGCATGGCCCAGGGCCAGCGGAAACTGAATTCTTTCCTGGGTGTCTTCCTCTCGTTTCTGTCCACATCTGTCTTGAGCTTCTCCGAGAGCTCCCAGGGGCCCTCTTTACTCAAACTATTTTAATTTGACTAAACACCTGATTTATTCTATCTCTCCGATGAGGAAAGCCGTTTGTCTTAATAAGGCTTGTCAACCTCCAGAACCCATTCAGGGCAATTTACTGGCAGGATTGTCTGAACTTCAGTTCGCCCTGCGCTGCCTGCTGCAATAGAAGAGAGCTGTAATTCTCCATTTATCCTTCTAACAACAAAAAGAACCTAAAAGCATCTATTCATTGGGCCTGTGGGCAGTCTCCAAGGCCTGAATTGACTTCTTATTCACCCGATTACACTTGTTGTGAATGGCTTATCTGTAAAATTGATACAATCAGCACCAATTTTATTAACCTTTGGCTGTTTCTATGATGGAGCTGCCTTTTACAGGTAACCAACCAGAGACACTGGGTGATGTCACAATAAATCACAGCTATCAATACTGCTGCTGGAAGGAGGGAACAGGCACATGCACTAAAAAAAAGACAGTGGAAGAGATAGAAAGACAGGAGGAAAAGAAAATCGTAAGCCAGATGAAGCTCTTTCAGGTCAGCAGATCAGAAAAGGACTGTGAGGTGAGAAAAAAAAAACTGGACTTCCATTCTGTCTTCTGTTTACGACAGCACATTACAATGAAAAGGTTGCAAAAATGACAATATATAAGAAAAGTACTAGAGTTCTGTGTACTGTGGGTAGGAATTTTCAGGGTGATGTGTGTGTGAACAGCCTGATGGGCTATCCTCAGAGCAGGGTGCCTCATCCTGCCCAAACACCACAAGAATACTAACAGAGAGCCCATTGTTTTAATGTTCAGCAGAACTGTGGGAAGCCCAAAGGATCCTCTTCAATTTGAGCCTTCTTCTCTCAGTCAAAACCTTTTGTCAACTTTTTTTTTTAAATTGTTTATTTAATTACTTTCTTTTGATCTAAAACTATTTTGTAACACAAGACTTCAAAAGTAGTTCAGAGAAGTGAATGTTGAAGATGATACTTTAATCAAACGACAAGGAAGTATTTCACCTTGGAGACTGAGCACAGCTGAGCAGATGTTTTTTATTTATTTTTTTGTTGGCTGGTTAGTGTTAAAATCTCTTTCTTCCGGCGTTGAATTATGAATCAGCTTTAAAATGCAGATAAAACTTTTATTGGGTGGTACAGAAAAGGGGAGTCGTGGTCTGTGTCTGACCAGCCCGCTGACAAAAGAGGCCGTTTCCTGCATATTGCATGGCTTTTAACAGCAGTGAGGCTGGGGTCTGCCTGTTAACATGTCTCCTCACATTGCACTTCCGACGGCAGACAGACAGCTCGGAGGTGCCATGGCACTACATAAACCCCAGAAGCCAGGCCAGACCTAACAAGTTGTGACATCCCCCTGTTAGACAACTGAGGCCCGTTAGGACAATACCAGCCAAACACAGGAAGAACTGCCCGGAAGCAAGTGGTCAAACTGCACAGGCTTATTTTTGTTGTTTTCCTAGGCCAACTTAAAACATTTTTTTTGACTCCTAGAAGGAGGAGATGGTAAAACTGTGTTGCACAGTTTCAGTCCATTTATCTTTCACCTTTTGAGATTCCTGCCTCTTCTAAACGACACAAAGTAGGGCAGAAAACATCAACGAGTGACTAAATAAATGATAAGAGAAAAACAAGCAGAGCCATGGTTGCTCAGGGATGGACTGGGGTATTTGAGCCTTGGGGTCTTCGGATAAAAGGCACTTTGTAGGGGTGAGATTTGTTTTGTCCAATACCCACATCTCTCTCTCTCTTGGCTCTCTCCTCACTGCTCTAATCAAGCAGTCTCTAATTTGGGTTCCAAGTCCAGTACCGGGGAAAAAAGAAGGAGGCTTGTTACTTTGAAGAGTCCCGAGTGAATAACACAGATAAAAGATTCAGGCACAAAAAAAGAAGAAAAGCGAGGGAGGGTGAGGGTGAAAAGGGGGAAAATCACAAGGCGCCCTATTCTCTCGCCTTCCTTTTGGTTAGGACAGCTGAGCCATTATGACCAGGTCTGAATTGAGGTTTTTAGCACCAGAGGACTGGAATTTCTTTGTCTTTCTATCAGTCAGCTATTGTGGATCCTTCCATATGCTGCAAACCCAACTTTAGTAAATCAGGATTTTTCTAAAGGCTGCAATTGTACCAAGCTGTATCTACACACACTGCACATAGCTTGAATGCCATGCGTGCTGAGGGTCTCTGTTTTTACTCTCCCCCAAAGTGTGTAAGAACATGGACACGTGTGTGTGTGTGTGTGGAGCAGTCTGCTTCAGTCAATAAAAAGTACATGGGTTTGAATGAATGCATGTGTGTGAACTCTGCAGTCACCTGATCCTTTGTGCATTATTTCTGTGGAAAACACAGTGATAGAGTCACAGAAAGCTGCATTTATTGGTACCTTCTTTAGTGTTCAAAACATTTTTGTAATATGCAAACAAACTTTAAACTCACAAAATAATACTACAATTAAATAATACAACATAAACTGATTGTTTTATCAAAATGCTTTTTTTTTTTGTTATCACAGCATTATATTTTTGGCCAAAAATGTTGAGAATCTACATTAACAGGAAGCCTAAAAAGACACGTGTTTTCAACAGTCGTGCAGCAATGCTACAAAGACATATGTGTTTCCTGTAATATGGTGTTAATATATCTCCATGTCCTACAACCAAGACAATATGAGCAACAGCTGTTTTACCTGGCCTGCTGCCTCTGCTATGATACAAAAGCTGTTAATCTTGCCAATAAAACCTCATTAACGTGCAGAGGCAGTGAGTCACTGGCATGTTAGCTACTGCCAGCACTTTCTCTGTCTCTACCTATGTGTGATGCATAAACCCATAAGCTTTCATGATGACAATCTGTCAATTATCAGATAAGAAAAACTGTAAAACCATTAAATCAGACATGAATCTAGATGTTATAGCTTTCCTACTACTTATGTGTCACCTGCTCGGCATTAGTTTGGGATTGACATGTGAAGAGGCAATTAATAAAATCATACTTCAGCTACTGGGATTCTACTGGTCATGGTTAATGCTAACAGATATTAATGTATTTTGATGATAGAGGAAACTTCACTCTTCAGTATAATTATGCTAATGTAATAGCTAGAGCACTTAACAGTCTATCCATGACACTGCACAAGGTACTTTATCAAAGACAAGATAGAGGCTTGACCTGAACATCTTACTTCTGTGAAGAATACAAGTGGCCCTTTAATCTAAAAAAAAAAGGAAACTCAACACAAACTTTTCTTCTCTTTCGTTAGTTTAAAACATCATTCTTAGATTCTATAATGAAGAGCGACACGTCAGTTTTCCTGTCAGCTTGGGAGGCTGTTTACTGCAAGGTAATGTAACTACAATGAATTTTAAAAAACAAAGACATTTCTTTTTATCTTTTTTTATTATTCACTTCTTTTATGCTCTGACCTTTGGATTCTGCCTATTTATTCAAGGCACAAAGTTTTCAATGTCTTACTGAAATAAAAGCCTGATTAATAGGAAAGGTTTGTTCTCTGTAAACCCTTGAAGTAAATTATGAGTTAGATGTTATCTCAATCTTTTCAAAGAATGTTTATTCATGGTTCTACACAACTGATAAATTCATTAAAATGAGCTTGTTTTGTGGTTGGTGCTAAGGAGATTAAGCTATAGACTTTCAGACCGTGGCCTTTGTTGAGCAAGTACGTCATCAATACTTAGGTGCTGTTGTTTTCTGTCATTTTTCCTTTTTTTGTGTTGTAATTTGGATTTAAACTCAGACAGAACACGACACACACACATGCATTCACTCCAGTCTGCAGGCATCTACACAAACAACTGCATGGTTGGCAGCCTCTTTTTACAGATTATTTGACCTAACCACAGATTATAGATGCTTGAATTACACCTCAACTTCTAAACTTGACATGTAACATGAGTAACTTTTGTTAAGTAGGCAGTCTTGAGTATCAGAGATGCTATGTTCCGAAGGAGCAGAGCAGCTCGGCTTGAGACTGGTGGTAAATTCACATAAGAGGAAAGGGCATTGCATGTGTGCAGAATTGGCAATATTTGTGCAGTTAGTTCATAACACCTTGATAAACACGTATAAATGAAATGTGTTTCTTTTTTTTAAATAATTAAGCATAACTATAGCTTACACCATAGCTTAACTTTCAAAATAAGAAAAAAAGCAGAAAGCTGTACATACAAATAGTGACATACACTTAAAAAACAAATTGTTGGATTTACTTAAGCAAGGTTTGTCAACAATTTTCACTCAACTGAGTTGAGTAAGTGTAACGCAACTTTCAAATTTATTTTTTAAAGAAAACGTGAAAGTTTATTCACACTTACTCGACTTAGTTCAGTGAAAATTGTTGACAAACCTCGGTTCAGTAAATCCAACAATCTTTTTTTGAATGTAGAACTGTATTTGTCTGTTAAATTGTGCAATATATTGGCACAAGAACAAAGAAAATGTCAAAATATGTTATCCGCTTGATAATTGATTTTAACATGTGTTGAATTAAGAATGCAAGAATTCTGTAACCTTGTAATATGTTACCAAAACAGCTCACTTTCTGACCTCATAATGAAACATTCAACAAGTGTCAACAACCCAAATGACTCAGGATAAAAGGATGGGTCAGCAAGTCATGTGACCTTAAAGGCCCTATTATTGTTGTTGTTATAGCAATGATTTAGAAGCCTAACTCCCAACCATCAATCATAACTGGAAAGGCTTTTTGGACAAGAAGTAAAACATCTAAAAGAATCAAGAGAATAAGTCCTGTTGCCTTCAAATGAACTACTTAAGAAACACAGGGGTAGCCATTCATTCATCCATCCATCAGTCTGTTCTTCCATCCATCCATCCGTGCACATCATCCTCTTTCATATGGGCATACCAAGGCCTCTTTAGGAAAACAACCAATGGCAACCTAATTAAATTCAATTGCAATTTTACAGAATTACACCCCTTTTGCACACATACACAAACATACATGAGCACAGGCAATACCTCCTTTTTTACTTTTACTGCCACAAGCTAAAATCCTCAATTCATTAGAGGAGAAAAACACACAGTCCAACACTCACATGCATTCATCTGGCAAATGTGGCCTGAGGAATAATGATTTACTGTGGCTCATATTTCACCTGAATGCACAGGGCAAACAGTTGACTGAAGTGTTGTAGAGAAATGCTAACTGAGGCATTTTCGACTGGAGCAACCAGACAGGCACTGTTTTGTGCTATTTGTGTGAATGTGTTTTTTTATCTGTTTGAGTTAGATATAAAGTGTGTAATACACAGTATGCAGTCAGACAAACCATTTTGAGTCTACTATAT
Organism: Cynodonichthys magdalenae; assembly: GCA_031762555.1. Taxonomy (NCBI): domain Eukaryota; kingdom Metazoa; phylum Chordata; class Actinopteri; order Cyprinodontiformes; family Rivulidae; genus Cynodonichthys; species Cynodonichthys magdalenae. The sequence goes on along the minus strand of JARVJO010000164.1, from coordinate 1,181,730 downwards.
ATATTATTGTGTCGCAGGAAAATGTACTTTGCTGTGTATCTGCATCCAAACATCCCTTCACACAGCTCATTAAGTTAAATTTTAAAGTGAATGAAAACGTTTTGAAGCAAACCCAAGCGTCTCAACAATACGGGCTCTGTGTTCAGACAGTGGACTCTTTTCTGTCTGCGCAGGAGTGTGGCCAGAGCAGGTAGGGCCAGCATCAAATCAGTCTCAGCTGCCACCCTGCCCTGCCCTCTGTTCTCCTCCTAAAGAGCTTCCACTTATCTGCCTGCTACAGGACTGTCTGCGCGCAGCCGACCACTGTCATGTAGAAACCATTCTCAAATTGATTGTGACAGCGCGGGGAGCCCTGATTTTTCTGCTTCAGAATTCAAGCTGCCATTTCAATGCTTACAGTGTTAAGCTTTTTTTTTCTTTCTCACTCGTTTTTTTTTTTCCAGCAGATTCCCTCAAAATGAATACAGCTTGTGTTCCAATTTAGTAACTACATATTTCCCTCCAGTTTGTGTAAATGCTTGAACAGAATGCATGTTTTTTTGCCCCCAATGGGAGGGTGGTAAACTGGCACTCAGCAGGGAAACTTAAACAGCTCTGTTGAGTATGAACCGCAATGATGGTGCACAGTGCAAGCATGCAACAGAGGGGGTACTTATCTTCTATTGGACACTGTGCACTAGATTTATATATATTTTTCATACTATATGTGTATTACTTTTTAAAATAATATGTTACCAAGCAGTATAGGATGTAGGAAGAATGTAATTGAAGTGTTTATGTATAAATATCTGGTCTGAGCACTCACATCTGACGTCTTTTTTTTTTGGCCTACTTCTTTCCTCTGCGCTCCCTCTACCTAGCCTTTTATTATCTGCCACTTTGTGTGGCTTGGAGCCCTTCCAGGCGGCCTGCCTTTCTTCTTCTGTGGTTTTGTTCAGGAGATTTCATCGTTCCTGCAGATTGACAGCTAAGCTCAGGTATGAAAACAAACAGTTAGCTCAGGAATTGACGGGTGAAAAGAAATCCGCCGCTAATGCTCCCTCACAAACTTTTCTTTTTGCCTGCTCATACTGATACTAAGCCTTTAAAGCACACCAGAAAAGGCAGATGGAGATTTGAAATCATTAACTTCTAATAATGCAATCCGACATGTTTAAGTTAAGCGCATTGCCTCTGCAGGACCATTGTGCTTGTTTCTCCTGACTCTATAGGTCTAAACCATTATGAAGCCTAACGCCCACACGCCAATAAGCTATAATTACAGATGTGTCGTCTGCAGGAGCTAAATGGCTGGGTTGGCAGACCTTGAAAAGCAAATCTTTGATGCTGTTGATACGATTGTTTTGCTTTGTTTGTTTACTGTACTTGCGTGTTCACTTCAACAGGATAAAGCATTCGAGGCATGTTTGAACACAACCGTGGTAAAAGAATGTCTTGTTTCGTAGGTAAACCCTCAGGTCAAGTTCTATCACACCTATCAATTTTCATTTTAGATTTGTTTTCTAAGAAAAGCAAAATAAAATAAAAACTTTCACACCAGTCACATTCCAACACTTGCTTTTGCAACACAATTGCTTGTCTTTCAAGGTTTTCATGAAACAATGTCCAACGGAAGCCTTAAAGGTGCCTGGTATAATTGGCTGAGGAATCAGTGAGCGATCTGCATAGAATACACAAGGCCACTCAGCCACTAGGTACTGTAGTCTTTATCTGCATGTCATCCTTTTTTTTCTGCTATCTTTCATCCATTTGAAACCTACAGGCATGTTTGCCTTTTGTACTCGTTTTAACCTAACAATTAATGGAACCTCTAATTCATCACAACACTTTAGATCTTAATCATAAGGTGTTTTCTGCCTGCTACCTTTGTTTGTGTTTTAATTAGGCAGACCTTGTGCATCTCCAACCCTGGGCTTCTTTTTAATTGCCCATATTTACATCAGGCAGACATCAAACGCAGAGAGAGAGACATTTGTAAGGGTTGAGCACAAAGCAGCCCTTTGAAATGTCTACAGTCATATGAAATGGCATGCTAATTAAAAATCTAAGGCTGCCTCTGTGATAGGAGAAGCGTTTATATTTGTAACTGTGGCGTATAGACCATCTCCATAACTCATCAACACACAGAAGCCATAGTGTTTATTATCAGGCTCCCTATACCTGTTTACGGACCACCAAGTAACCTTTCCATTCCCCATTCGTCAGACAGCAGGAAAGTCCTGCCTGTAATTTAACACCAAATTTCAAAAGGCTAAATCATCCTAAATATTTTACACTGTGCACTTTGATCTACTGACAAACCATACACACAGCAGACAGGATGAATCTAGCTTTCCTAGAATTGATTTATTCTTTAGTTCATTAAGGTTATTGCCAATGAATATACTTATTATCCAGCAGCTGTTTAGTGCAGAAAATGCTTTTCATTTTTACTTTAGTTCCACCCTGAACCAATAAAGCAAAATATACAAAAACATTTTTCCTTTTTAGATTTACGCACTTTATGAGCTTTAAATTAAAAATGTAAAGAAACCAAGACATTTTGTACGGATATACAGGTTCTAGATTTTAGTTTGGGAGTCTAAAGTTTACATGTGTGGGGTTCAGAAAACACATGTAAACATGCCCTGTGATGGACTTGTGACCTGTCCAGAGTGTACCCCACCCCTCGCACAAGTGACTGCTGGATTTGGTGATCCCCGTGACCCTGAAAGGAAGAATTGTATAAAAAAAGGATGGATGGATTCAAAAACACACTTAATAATGCACTGATGAAGTAACTCTTGCAAACCTTTAAGTCCCATTCAGAATACTGTATCAATTTCTTTAATGATCAAAAATGAATGAAAAATGTCTGAATGTAGGAAAGATACTAGTTCTTTGTTCACATTTACAAAACAAGCTAGGTGCAAAAGCATTTGATGATCATTTTGTTAAATAAATAAAAAAAAGTCCTTATGTGAGAAGTGTTTTTGTGAGATTAATACTCCCTGTACAGGTTTTAAATGAGCATAAAGTTGAAATATACGTTTTTAAAAGGGGCATAATTAACAGTATAGATGGTTTCAAAAAATCCAAATACACACACACAAAAATGAGCTCACACAAACAGCCATCCTGCTTTACTGAATGTGAGTGCAGGAGCCAGTGGCAGCCTGGTGCGATCAGTCAGCTGATTTGGAGCTTTCCTGCACTCTATAAACACGCCTGCTTTCAGTAACAGTCAGTGCTAAGAGCAGAGCAAAAGCCCTGCCCATCTTCAGCCCACCTTCACCCTGTCAAACAGAAAATTTTGGGGGAGTGCTGGGTTGCTTTGCTGTGGTGTGCTCACGAACGCTGCTCTGGGCGTTCACCGTCAAGAGTTAAGACATTCCACTTAAACGCGGGTTCACCGAGGAGACGAACGCGCGTGTCTCCATACTGTCTCCTCTCCTATCAGTGTGTCTTCAAAACCCTGCTCAGCTCAGCCGTGCTCTGTTCACATCAAACACACTTTGGGTTCAACAATTGCCAAAGCGGCATAAAAGCTCTGCATGTGCCAGAGCGGAGGAAGAGGGACGAGAGAAAGACGGACGAGCACGGACAGTCTCCGAAATTTGAAGAAAAATAACTTGATGAAGGAGTTGGACGTTCAACAAAGATGAGAAACATTAATGAAACAAGCAGCTGAATGTTGTATTTCAGTGTACAAGACATTTTCTGATAATACAGTACATGCTGGATATTATATAAGTCTGATAGGAATGAGGAAAGTTTTAAGATGGCTCAGAGACTTGTTTTGTGCTAAATCTGTTAAGTTCTGATGATTCAGTCCTTGTAATCCTACCTTTTACTTCTGCCAGCAGCTCACTGGTGTTGAGCCTCTCCATCTTCTCTTTCCAGTCTTTAGAAAGTAGTTTTTCCATGCATGAAGATTCTTAAAAAAATAAAAAACATGAAACATTAGAACCAGTTATAAGTATTTTATTTATTTTTAATCTGTTTATATAAGGTAGCTTCACTTTGAATAATTCTGTGGGTGCCATAAATTTATTCAGTCAGGGCATCAGATGAAAGGCAGGTAATTTATTTGATGGCGAACATTAAACGACACTGTGCCTGACTGTTGAGAGATGAAACCAAGGGTGGAGTGAGGAGGGAAGAAGGCTTTGTGGTGATAGCTTAAGGGCAGAGACACACATTAAGTGGGAGGAAAGGACTAAGGACTGGGTACGTCCAAATGTTCACATAGCTGCCAATGATGAAAACAATTAACATTTGTCCAGCAGACAATGAATCAGAGGAGGAATGGCTGCAATCTGCCATGCTGTCGCTGGTGTAGCTGATAAAGAACATACTGGGCTGGCTGACCCAGGCCTCCACCATCTCTGCATTGCACCGGGTTCAGCTTGTTCCCATCAAATACCAGCAGCACATGCATGGCTCCAACCATTCCACCTTGAGTCACTCCTTCCACAGTCTGTCTCCAGTCTGGACCAGAGTCTCACTAAGCATCTTCAGCTAATTGGGGATTTTTATAAACATCAAGAAAGGATAAAACTCAAACTTTTTGTTTTTTTAATTGTAAGAAAACATTTTTTGGAGCGGGGCGGTTGTCTCGTTGGAAAGTGTTTCTGAGTTAACGACAAACACAGAATGTTTCTGATTGACACGAAACGTTAAAGACACACAGGAAAGAAAGTTAAAGAAGGAGCCCGTCACACGCAGCGTTCTGGCCTCTTCCAGTTTCCATTATCATTCCTGACATCAAACACTGAGGAGATTTATACAGTCGAGGATGTATACAAGTGTTGTTTCCTTTTATCCATCTGTTACATCTCTTGCCCGCTTCCACAAAGCAAACACCACTGTTCCCTCCAACAAACACACTGACTTCAGAGAAACTGGGAGTAACGGAGGGAGGAGGGGGTCAGTAGTTCTCGTGGCCTTGTTTAGAGATGGCTTTTTGGGAGATCAAGCAGAGTCACCATTTTGTTTGATTGTCCACTTCCTCCAGTGTGATAGGGGTCGACGGGACATCTTCAGCTTAGGGTCATTATAACATTACTTCTGCTTTATTGACTTTCCAATTCCCAACTCACAGTTTGTCCCCTTGACCCCAAGGGAGGGAGGGAGAAAAGGCAATGTCTTCTATGTGTGTGGGTGTGTGTTGGTGAGTGTTAACTCCCTGCGTGGCACAAAGATCACAGATCTTAAAACAGGGGTTAAGGGCAGAGGGAGTAGCAGAGATCAGCTCTTCTTCCCTGCATTTCACCCCTGGGTGAGACTGTTTCCTCTTCCAGAACAACAAAATCCCCTTTTTTTTTTTCTTTTTTTGCAGACAAAACAGCAACACTGCTTGATAAGTTTCCCTTAAAACAAATGGGAAATAAGTAATATAGGGCAAACACATGATGTTTGTTTGCACACATATGCTCCCACTCTCAAACACTCACACATATGTACGCACTCTTTCAGAACAGATGCTCCTCCAGCACTTGATCATTAAGGAATGCACCAACAGTTGAAGATAATGTGGTGCCAGCTTCCATTCTACTCCAGTCCTCCCCCTCCCTTTCCACCTCCCTCCCAGGAGAGTTGCCGCTCCTTCCCTTCCTCATCCCCTCTGCTGGGCCAGACACAACCCGTCAAGTCCTCCAGCACGGGAAGCTACAGCTGGAATGCACTGCTGTCCTCCCCGAGCTTCCACCTGAGAGAGGTGAATAATGACCCGGATTAATCTGTAAAATAACTCTCAAACGCCTTTTACTGTTCTCCCAGCGCAGACAAAAACAGGCAACCAAAAATGGGTTTGGTGAAAAAGGCAGCAACTTTTTGTGTGTGTGTGTGCATGTCTGAGAAATACATCTCTGGCTTTTTTCAAAGCCCCCTTTCACAGCCTATTTTTTTCTTTAAGAATTGAGATTAATACAAAGAATGCTGTTTCTTTTTTTAATGCACAATTCTTTTCTCTGGAGACAGTAAAAATGCCAATAGAAATACTGTTCAGTATCAAGCTGTCAGTTTATTGAAGAGATTGTTGAAAATGGATACCCATTGTATTTGACATACCATAACATATCATTTGTGATAAAATAATCCCACTTAACTCCTGATTGTGGGGAAGTTGGAAGGACAAGGAAGTGTGGACATTTTAACAGCTAGAGCTACATTTCTAAAGTTTTAGTGTAAAGTTTGCTGCTGTTGTCCTTTCAAAGTAGGACATCACATTCTGGGGAATTAGCTTCAACAAGAGAAGAGTCCAGTGAGTTTATTTTTATTTTCCTATAGGGGCTATTAAATCTCTCGCACCCCCGCCCCTTCCATTTTTTTTCCCTCCCTCTCTTGAGATAAAATGCTCTCAGGCTGGGGAGCAGGTCATTCAGCTGGGATGAGAATGGAATGAAAACAATAGGCCTTATCAGGCTCTTATTTACATTTTCCCAGCGTCCCTGCTGTAGACAGCTTGGCTTGTCACCAAGCTCAGATCGCCCCACTGGACCCAGACCAACTTCCTCCAGCCCCAGCTATTCCAATGGTCCCTGTGGACCCTTGCCTGGCACAAACCCTCTCTACTCTGCAGCTAGCACAGATAGCAACATACAAGACAAAACTACTGGAGTGTCTGTCCAAGACATGTTCCCATTGAGAGAGGAATGGCTTCTGGAGTACTAAGCCTGTCTGGGTCTCATTGTTTCCTCTCTGGGGCTGCTGCTATGTAAACTGGATGAATGCCCTGAAACCTTTTTTTTTTTTTAAGAGTTTCCAAATGGCACTCAGAATAAAGTGAATATCCATGACTGATTTAATACTGCCAAAAATCAGAATGTTTCTCTCGTATCAGGGCTGTTATCTCTGGTGTACAGCGTTCCTATGCAGGTATTGTGTGATCCTGTTCATGTAGGTGAACAGGCAAAAAGCTCAGATAAGTTTAAAAGATTAGACTACTTCTTCTTTGACTGTACTAAAAACAAAGCAAGTGATCCTCGTAAATCTCAACAATGGAATGTTTCGAAGTTGATGCGTGATATAAACAATACCTTCAGCACCTGGCAGCAAGTGGTGCCAGAATAACATGTTCAGTGTAACCAGAGGTAAGTTATCTTTCACATCAACACACACCGAGTGTTAAAGAAATATATGTTGGTTCAGTTTTGGACTTTTTGTGTAACATTTTCTACCTTATTGTGTATTATCTGTTTTTTATTCTCCGACACTGTTAATATTTTTGACGAAATAAAAACAAAATACTTTTATTAAACTGAATGCTACTTAGCAATAAATGTCTGTGGTTGAGAAGTAAAGATAAAGTCTTTCTTAAAATGTATTTATAGTTTTATTGCAGCGGTAAACGATCAGTGTGAACTGAAGGGCTCAAATTATCATATGATATGCCAAACTGACAAATAAACACAGGCCTAAACAAATCAAATTCTGTCACTTTGGAGTGTGCAGTAAAAAACAGATCCTAAAAATTTATGATGCACCAGTTTTCAAATGACTGTCCAGACCAAATTGGAGTTATGAAGTACAGTTTGTGTTCTAAAGCCAGTAAATAATTCAGCATCGCTTTGGCGTTTTCACTTTCACATACCAATCTTGTCAATTTCCTAAAGGTTTGCTAAATTTGTTGGTGCAACACAACGCACCATCATGTTTCAGAAGACCATGACCGCCTCAAAGCACAAAAATGGTTTGTTGCAACATGCAGCAGCGGGTGTTTTATTACCCTCGGATGTCAGCAATGAAAACGTTTCAACTCCCTGCCACCACATTCTGAGCCGCTCTCTGTGTGTACTATTCTCCCGGGAGAAAGATGATACTTGTGTTTGAGTGTTTGTTGTGTTGAAAAGCCATTGGCAGAGAAAAGGGAGCAATCTGAGAGAGTCAAGTTAGCCATAAGTCATGGATAAGAAACTGAGAGACTCCCCCTCCAGTGATGGCCTTGTACAATATATCAGTTGTGTCAGCCTCAGGGAAAAACATGTAATTAGGAAATCAATGATCAGCTGACATTGACAAAATAAATAATTTCCTCTCAACAATGCAGCAGATTAGACAGCAAGGGAACTCCAGGAGACGTCTGCGTTTTCAGTGGGAAGAACACACAACATATAAGGGGTTTAGAGTATTAAAATATGCAATAGGGAACATTTTCTGCAGTTTGTCACATATAGAGGATTTCACCTAAATTATTTTAAATATACACATTAAAAAACAAATGCAAACATTAATAAGTATAAATATTTATTTAATTAAATTTTAACACAAGCCATTGTATTTTAATATTTTATTAAATTTAAAATAAAAATACAAAAAAAAAACAGAACAAAACTCTAACCATATTTTAATATTTTCCTTGGTATTAGCAGAAAAAATATATATATATGAAATCCTTATTGATTCATGAAGTTTAGTACATCATGGTGACACACATTTAACTGCAGATTAATTTTGGAATATGTATTTCTTCATTATGTGCAAATTTGCAATCAGATAAATGTGACAAACTACTGTTTGCATTTAGAAAATGTGTTAAATTTGTAGCCCTTACTTTCACCAATCAGCTTTTCTCTCTTTCATTCATATATCCTGTCTCAGAAATAAAATTGTCAAAATCTCCGTCAGACAATGATGCATTAACTTCTGATTTCTCATCCAGTCTGAACTGCACAGGAAACAAATCAAAAGTCGAGTTTGATTTAAAAAAAAAAAGATGAAGAAAATGACTGTGACACACTCCAAGGAGTCCTTTGAATATCTTAATCACAGGCACACTAAAAACAAGACCCCATCATCAAACCAAATAAAACATAATAATTACAAGAGGCAGGCAGGGAAGTGAAATCCAGGGAGAAAACATGTTTTTTGTCATTCAGCCGGTAGTCCCTGAGACAACAGCTGTTGGATGCTGCAAATACTCCTGAAGTCTCCATAATCATGCTGTTATTGAAGTGAGGACAAAAAGGGCACTAATTGCATGGGAGCAATCGGAACGCAATAGGTTACACACCCGGGTGATGCTGCACAATGCAAACTCTTAAGAGGGAGCGTTTGGGGGTGAGAAAAAAAAAAAAAAACGTTCAGAGCACAACACCGCGTTGTCGCTCATTTTCAGGCAATTACCTTTCCTGGTTGTCAACAGTTGTAATATAACTGCTACGATTTCCATAAGACTTTTGAGCCAGTTAAATAATTCAAGCTTTTTAATATGTTATTACTGCTGCCGGTGTGCACAAATAAATAAGTCCAGCTCTTCGCTTTAGTGTCAATAAAGTGACGAACACCTGCACCTTGTGATGGGCTTTTTTTTGTTGTTGTTCTTTTTTTTACCTGACACCTAATCATTATTCCACTTGGTGAGCATTTCTGTTAGACTAATCTGTTTGGTCATGTAAACAGTTGCTATAAATATATTGTAGGTAACCTCAGTACGAAGTGTTTATCATCTCATCTGTTCCAGTGCCTCCTTTCTTATGTTCTTCACTTCTTACTCCACCCTGATTTCCTAAATCCCTGCCAAAACCAGTTGTTAGTTGATCGGATAAAGTCAGAGGTCTTTTCACGAACAGGCATTTGAGGCTTTAGAAAAGCTTTTATGAGGATTAAAAGTTAAATACAAAGTAGTTTACACTTTAAATACTACCCACCGCCTAATATTTGGTTCTCTGTTTCTGCATGTTCGGAAACCTTTGCTTCCAAGGAATTAAACTCTGTTTCCTCTTTTTTAACTCCAAATGAGTTCTGGAGTTGAATCTGAAGTGGACTAAAAATGGTTTGACAAATACAAGTAGAGGTCAGGAGTTTCACAAACTGTATTTTTTTTTTTTGTGGGGAAAAAAAAATTCAACTTTGAAGTTTTTTACTTCTTGTTTAAGGATTATAAACAAACTGGACTCTGTGACCAGGAGCGCCCCCCCACCTCCAACTCCATCTCCCCTGACCAACACGTTAATCCCACAAAGCTGACCTGTCCATTCTGCAGAACCGTCTACACACACAGCACCCTGACCTTTCTAAATAGGACACGTGTCTATCAAGCATATATGAATTAAGCATCCCCGAGAGGCTTCACCTCCTGAGCAGAGCAGCATGTGACCTCTCCCAATCCATTTTACTGCGGCACTCTGTGGCAATCAGGCTTGAATTATTAAAGTGAGCAGTGAGCAATGATCAATTCATTGCAGCCCTTGCTTGCTGGCTGCCCGGCTGTACTTCAGCAGAAATGACATTGAGAACACTTGAGTATGCTTCCAGACAATGCACATAAATGTGAAATATGTCAGACCCAATATGTCAATAATCATAACTGTACAGGCTGAGGCCATGTCCAGGCTAATCCCACTGAAATGCTGCTAGATGACTGCAGGCTGAGCACTGTGATTCCTTACAAATGCTTTCTTCTGAGAAAGAGAAGGGAGATGATGTTACTACATGTTGACAAGAGCTGTGAACTTTCCGTTTTGCAAGAAATGCTTTTATATATTTGTCATAATGATTATTTTTTTTGAATGTTTTTAGCACATCTTGGAAGAGCATTCGCAAAGGCTTATCATCAAATTACAGTTTAAGATTCCTGTTCAAATTATGCGGGGGGGGGGGGGGGGGATTTAGGTAAAGAA
>JARVJO010000164.1:1116467-1171029 GCA_031762555.1 Cynodonichthys magdalenae | reverse complement strand
TAAAGAAGCTAGAGGAGAAAAATAAATGCAGGAAAGTGCGTAACTCAAGGAACCTGGAAGTTGGAGATAGTGATGAAAAAAGGAAACACTCAATCAAAACTTAGAGAGGAGGAGATGAAGAGCCAAGATAAACCAGTACTCAGGGCCCCCAAAACTGCAATCTCCCCTTAAGCCGGAGAGTGGCAGCTGGCAGAACAGCTGGTGAATAGGATTAATGTCAGAAGAATGAAATAAAACTCAACATATGTCCGAGCCTGAGGTGTTGGGACTGTGCGTGATTGTGCCCCCGATGGATGCCATGTGTGCAGCTGGAAGGAGCTGCTGTGCTGCTCTGCTTTTCTACCGTACAAGGTCACTTTTAAGAACCATTTAACGCTTGAATAGCAAAATGAACTTTTGATTCTGTCAACTTCTTCACTTTTAGGCAGCAAATAAATTCTTATGACTGACTTTACACAACAAATTTCCTCGAAATTTTATGTTTTTGATTCAAGTGAGGGAAAAAAAACATAAAAAAAAGATCTTGGGGAAAAAAAACTATAATAAAATGCATTTTTATATGCAGCTGAATATTTAATAATGGACAATATCTCATGAAAATGTGAACGATTTGTGTAAGAAAAAAAAACACATTGGCATCACCTCTGGATTTTAAGTCAATGCTGATGAGGGGATCAGCACTTGGAAGGATGAACATTACAAGTGTATGTCGACTCAATTTCAGTTTATAATTTGCATTTCATGTTGGTAATCATCACGGTCCACGCGCTGTAATAAATGATAATAATTTCACACAAAAATTTAATTAATAGGTACCTTGCATTGGGGAGAAATTTGGGGGGGAAGTGGGCGGGGGGTGGGGGTACCCTGTAATTTAACTGTCAAGACATAAACCTGCCTGCTAATCAATGCTCGAAAACATTCACATTTATTCATCTATGTTAAATTAAAAGATGTGTGAAGAAAACGTGCAGCACTGTGATGATCGCTGTTCAGTGTGATTTGGTAAATTAATGGGTGTCTGACTCCACAAGGAAAAAAAAAGAGACTAACACGATCGGCACGAGTGTGTTAGGATTTGCAGTGAAGCCAAGTGTCTGATGTGAACACCGAAACCTGATTTCAGAAACAGCAGACAGCAGCAAGAATCTTACAAAATGAGCCATTACTTTTTTTTCCAGAATTGAGTGTTGTATTGTGTGTTCTAACTGTATTTTTTTTATTTAACTGTAAATTCTAGATAAAAAAACAAGATTTTTTTCTGTTTATTTTAATTATTTATTGACCCTCACAACCAAATTTGTTTACTAAAATGCCAGAGTTCAGGATAAACACATAAAACTAACTGGACCATAAAACCCAGATCACATTTTTAGATAATGTTAGTATACACCAGAGAGTTTATAATGAACAAAAACTCTTATGCTTGCCTCGCAACTGGAAAAAAAAAAAAAAGAAAAACAAGTTAAAGTTACCTTAGTATTTCTAAAGGTTAAGCATTCCAACTTTCAGAAAGTCCCCATTCATTTGCCCCTGGCTAAGTGTCTCAATGTGCTGTTGTTCAAGTTCAGCAACAATAGAAGCTGTATTTTTCTTTTCACTCAGTCTATTCCCTTTCTGTGGGGTACAGAGCCATACGGACTGCAACCTGCTGGGCAAAGATGGAAAAATTTGCTTCTCATGAGAGACTGAACTTATTGGTCCAGCTCACGATGGGGAAGCTAACAACAGGCTTGCAGCACTGGCTTTGTGGAGCAAAGTGCCACCCACCCAGAAACAATATGACTAAAACAGAAAAAGGAAAAAAACTAAAAGAAGGAAGATGAGCAAAGCGGTAAACAAAAAATAAGTCAAATAAATGCACTGTCTGGATGTAATAGTCTGATTCAAGACTAACTAAAGGTCTGATTTAACAAATCATTAATTCTTTTTATTTAAATATTAGGATAAACCCATTGACTGACCTCCATGATAGGCAACTGGCAAAGTCGCATCATCTTGCGTATTAAATGGTCGTCCAGAACAATCTTCAAGATTACACTGGCAGCTCGGCTTAAGAGTGATGATATTCATCAAATGATTATTATCATTGGCACTCACACTTTGCAATGCAATAAAACAGAGCTCTATTAATTTCTTTTGACATTTTCATCACACCTCCTTTGCGCATGTAGCATTATTAAACGAGGAGAAAGGGGGGAAAAAGGCATTGAGTGGGAGGAAACAAGTTTTATCGCTGCTAATTAAATAATCTCTTTGTTCAAGAGGTAAAGTAGCTTGTCAAAGTTTGCCTTAAGATATGCATGCTTGTTGCATGGGGAGGGGGAAAAACAATGAAATGTGTTATTAAGTTACATCTACGCAAGTTGTCATGTTTGGTTTCATCAAGGCAAATCTTTTTTTGCCGGATGGCTGACGTACCTCTGACTTACAAAGTAAGCCTGAAATGTGCTTCGAAATCATTAGTTGGGCCACAGAGGCTGTCTGTGCCCGGGGTTTGAGTTACGCTCACACTATTTTGATCCTCGGTCAGATGACACCATTTCTTTTGTCAAGATATGTGTGGAGAATGCTTGAGAGCTGAATGCTGCAGCTCAGACAGTGATACTCAGCTGGCACACAAGCTTCCCGGTGTAACCAGGATCACACAGCAGCACACATGTGCCCCCACTCTGCTCCACATCCCGCCGTGGAATAGCCCCTGTTCTTCCTTTTTTTGACTACCTCAGCACCCTCCTCCTCCACTCCCCTGACTTTGTGCATTTTGTGTGCATATAACCCTTCTCAAGTTTCTTATAACTGCAAAACAAGGCTGTTATCTCCTTCTTCTAGTCTGTATGGCCTAATGACAAATATAGTAGCATTAATGGCTTCTGCATTCTAACATGTCAGCACTGCACACTCTCTGGGTTCCACCAAAAACTGTGCAAACACAACAGCCAGGTCGCCATGAATTGCAAAAGTATGTTCACGTATTCTTTAGCAAAGATGCAAAGCTTCAAATTTTAGCTAACAAAAGGCAGTGATGCCGCTTTCTGTGTTTCATTAAAAATGCAGTTAACGAGGCATACCTACACCCAGTGTGTAAGTATACAAAGACAAGTAAGGCTCTGTGTAACCCTGGCTGTGATTTCTCTCCTAGAGACACCCGTTTCCTCCTATCAAGAGGTTCCTGTGCAGCTACTAAGCCAAGATTACAATGTGAGTTTTGTGCTACATGGGTGCAGGGGGACGCACAACAGCTGAAACTTGGGAAGATGGCCCCTGGAATGCTCCACAGCAGTTGCTACTGTTGACTAATCGGAATATGAGAAGTGGGGAAGGTGATCTTGAATGCAAAGAATGGCACATTGAAGAAGCAGCTGCTTGTTTTGTCATCTGAATGACCAAGACAGCAGAAAGGGTTCCCGTTTTGAAATGAGCAACACAATCTACATCTTAGCTTGTGTAAATTAAAACCTGTGTTGGCCTTCGTCACCCCCCACGAGGACAGGCTTGGGTTATGTGATGGCTCTGTTTTGGAACAGATATTGAATACATAATTCAGCAATGGAGCAGGCTCTCTGGGCTGACTGTTCCCCTCATTGCAGCCACTCCATTTAGCAGTGGGCTCTGATCTCAACCTGGCAGAAGAGCAACTTTGTCGCTGGAGAGTCAGAACGAGTGGGAGACAAAATTTATAGGAGAAGGAAAAATGTTGATCTGGATTAGATAAGGGTTAGAAAGATGATAAAGTAGATCATGAGCTGGGAAAAAAAAAAAGACGAGAAAAATCAAAAACCAGAGAAAGGCGAGGAGAAATGAAAAGTAAGAAAAGAACAGGGAGGAATGAGGAGCCGTGTGTCAGTTTTCTGGAAGTTCACGTCAGGCTGGCGAGCTGCCCACGGCATACAGCCGAAAAATCTATTTAACGTCTGCTTTGGGGGGTGGCAAGAGGGTTGATTGGCAAAGAGCAGAGAGCCACTTTTGATCATGCGACCTAACAAGCGATTCCAGTTCATGTCTCCTCAGCCTGAACAGATCTGCATTACCTATTCAAACAAAAGTGACAGACCAGAGCACTGCTCCACTGAGCTGCTGCCCAACACCCCAGGGCAAGACAGATCACACATACAGGAAGTCTCCCACTGACACATACAGTGCATACAAGCATGAACACACATACACAATACAATACAGAAATATTGGGCACTTGATCAAATACTACCCGATTAAAAAATTTCCTCAAACTTTTTGACAAAACCAGCAGATTATCAAAAGTTGTTGGGACATATTGATAAGGTTGTCATATGCTTCACACGTGTTTATGTCCCAGAAGTTTATATGTTAAAGAAGGATGCTGCAATCAGAGGCAGCACAGAAAAATGTGTGAAGAATCCCTCAAAATCAGCAGCCAAGGCAACTGGATTTCCAGCCCTCATTGCATATGCATGGAGTCAGAGGCTCATGCTCAGATCATTATAACAAAGATTCCTATTAATTAGGTGGGATAAAGCAGAACCAGATGACATGGCAGCTGGTGAAGAGGCAAGAGGGGAGAAGGGCGGGAACTAAAAGAGGAGGCAGAATGTGAGTCAATATGTTTTGGAGTGAAGGAATATACATTTTTATAATAATGTATCATAAAAGTCAAATGCAAGAAAAAAAATATTAAAATCTATTTAATGCTGTATTTCAACTAAATAAACAAGCGGAAATAATTCTGTTGACATTATCAGCACCTGCAACCAATTTCCAGTGAGGCTCTGTATAGAATCAGCAGGGGCTGTGACACTAACGGTGTTACAACAGAGTCAAGAGTTCATCAGTGCTAATCAGACCACAAGCTTAGAGCTGATCCTATTCTCCACCACAGCTTTCACCCAACCCAGAATCTCATTACATGGCATGTTGTAATAGCGGATAATGACCTGGGGCTACTCACACAATGCAGATCACTCCCCCCACACTCAACCTACTGCACAGTCATTATACAGTGATAATACACAGCCACACCAGAGGGATTACACTTACAAATAAAAAAAGAGGAAGACAGGTCTAAGTGGTAACTCAGAACCAAACACAATTTAAACGTATAACCCTGTGCCCGAACACAATTAGTCTGGTGGCACACCCTGTTGTGCTGCTTTTTGTCACCAGCAAAGGTTAGATTACCTGCTGATTTAATAGGGGAACTCTTTTTTTTTTTTTTCCAATAGCCATTAAATATCCTTCTACCTGAGATTTTCTAAAAGCAGCTTCAGTTTGCCTGGTGGTACGGCTCTCCTTTGCTGAAGTAATTAGCTGTGACTCTGTCAAAGGGCTTCTGGTGTTGATTGTTCTGGAACTGTATCCACTTCAGCAAGCCTAAATTCAAAAACTTAGATGCTACTTTCTTTTTCCCCCTTAAATTTGGTCAGATTTTTACCATTCTGCTTATGTACCTGCCAGTTTTCTGAGAATGGAAGCCAGCGTAAAAGCTAGGTTTTTGGCTATTTACAGATATCTGTGAAATGTGGGAAAGGTTTCCTTTGTCAAATGTCTTCAGGCCACAACAGTTCACTGTGTTGTTTTCTCAACAACTTCTTGGAAATGAGGCCTGATCACTGTGTTCCTTGACAGCATAACTACCTTAGTAAACATAAAGAGGTCTGGAACACTAGATGACAACATTTTATACAGTGGCTTTGTTTACTGAAGCTCTTCTAAAAATGATCCCAAACTATTTCATTGTCTTACAAATCAGTTGTTGTTTTCTGTTTCCCTGAGATTTTTTTTTAATTCACATTTAGCCAATTACCTAACTTATCAAATCAATAAAAAGGACTGAAATTACAATTGTTTCAGCTCAACATAATACAAAAGAGACAAAACTGTGTAGTTCTGGGTGGGTTGGCAAGAACCCAACAAGTCAATATCAAGCCCAGGATAATCCCTTAAAGCTACGACAGAAGGGTGAAAACCAATTACCCGTCCTTGTCTTTGGGATGATCATAAAAACTCAACACACAAGTATTTCTGTGTTGACTTACACAGTATTGATTCATACTTTAGTGCATTATATAAAACTGTTCTAATTGCACGTGAATCAAAGCAAGGTCACCTTGGGTTTTTATAATGGTAGCTATTTTTCTTTTTTACCCTAATACTTAATACTGACATTTTTAACTCTTGACAAGTGCTGTCTGGAGACTTATCCATAAATAATGCATTTACAATACCTAGTAAATAAACATGGGGCACAATCGTTAGCCCTGCTGGCAACTCGGCCTAATAGAGCTTTTACAGCAAAGGTGACTATTCAGCTAAATGCAGTGCTCACTGCTGGGAGGACATTTTCATTCATTAGCACAGTCACAAGCACTTAAAGCACTTTAAGGATCAGAGATGGAGAGTAAGGGTAGAAGGATAGAGAGGGTGAAAGGGTAGATATATAAAGAGATTAAGGAATGGAAAAATTACACCTATAACAATGAGCAATGTCTCCATTGTTGAAAAAGCATTGTGGTAGACGAGGTAACGAGGATGATGTCTGCCCAATCCTGTCTGAGCCCAGGTTCATGGTTTCTAGTTTGCTCAGTTACCTCTGCAACGCAGGATTGTCATCTGTACCCGACTGTGAGGGTCTTCCCAGTCTCTCTACAAACTAGCATATTACTGTCACCAATCGAGGTGACTCGTACACAGCAATGCAGGTGTCCCAAAATCTGTATGCACACGAGCGTGTTCGTATCAGAAAGGTTCCAACGCTTTGTGCAGTCAGACACAATGATGCATTGAGGCCTTCAGGATCCATCTACTTTATTTACACGAGTTTCTTTGCAATGTTCCAGGGGCTTTGGTGCCTATCTTAAGCAGTCACTGTGTGAGAGGCAGGGTACACCCTGGACAGGTTGCAAGTCCGTCACAGAGCTACATAGAGACTAACAAGACAGACAACCATTCAGTTTCTCACTCATTGGCTACACGACCCGTAGATCATTTTATTTTACACTTTGGGTCGTTTTGCATAACTTGAGTACCTAAAGATATGAAATTATCTAGACCTGACTGGGAAACTCAGAGAAGAATGGCAGCAGATGGTGAAGTGCATCCTGTGAATCCTGACCAAGCAGCAGAATTAGACACAACAGTTGCTGTCCATGTAGATAAGCGTTATATTTAACTTTCTGATGCTTGTGACACCTAAAAAAAACACCATTTAGACAACAAATGGCTTTTCCAACATCCTTGTATGATCTTTAATTCAACTCTTTTCATTTCTAATAGCATCCCTTCTCCAGAAACAAAGACATGAGATTATAATTTCTGAAAGGTTGCTGTTCAGTTTTCTGTAGGCAGTTTGGGCGAGTCCTCTCACACCGCCTTACAGTAATCACTGATCATCACCACTGAGGCTTCCTCAAGAGCTCTCGACAACACAGTAACTCTCAGTTCGTACAGAGTGGGGACAGCATGCTGAACTTTGTAAGACTCTTGTCTTCTGCTGTGCTCTCTGCTCAGAAACTACTTCCCTCTAACAAGGGAGAGTATTTTGTTGGTGATGATACAGAGTGTATGAAACACACCAAGTCACTATTATTAACAGGAGATTAAAACAGCTGTATGGTACTCCAAAGGCCCTCTCTCCTCCCTGCACTAACATACGGCTCTGGATTACAAGCTGCACTTGACCATTTAAATTACGGCAACAACCAGCCTTCACCAGCTGGGGCTCATTAACATAATGTCCACAGTTACTACTGAGAGCACTGACACAAAAATCATTTCAGCACGAAACAAGACACATGTGAAATGTATACTTACTTTATGGTGAAACAAAAAAGTAGTAGCAGCATCAGGATTTGGAAGCAAAACCATATAAACAAAGACTTTTTTCCAGTGAGATGATGTGGTCCATCATTCTTGCACAATAGGATCAATTCTAGATTCAGGCCTATAAGCAAGAATACATCATAATCCCTAACCGTTTTGTCTAGATCAAACCCAAGCACCTTTACGAGAAGAAAATCTTTGTCAAACAGTAAAATGTATCTAACTCTGGAATTCTTATCAGTTTACTGATGTTTTCTCTTGTAGTTTGGCTTTTTTTTTACACCTTAACCTTAATGGGTCATTTGAATCCATTTCAATTATCTACACTTTCAAATGTTTGACAGGAAACCTCATTTATTGTAGTTCCCTGGAACATGGACTGATTGCTCTGTCTGATAATATCCAAATAACAACACGAATCATCAGTCAAATGAGGACGTGCCTAAATGATTATCGGGTGAGTGGTTCTGTGATGCTCTGTTACAAAGATCGCCACATGCACACTTAAAAAAAAAAAGAAGTGGCAAATTATTTTTAGGCTAACAGAGGTCTAATTTATTCGTCTGATGAAGTGCTTAAGCTAAGAGCTCCCCAGACACTAAATGAGACACATGTGTTCCCAAGGGGGTTTAACATTTGATTGGATGTAGTTATATTACTACAGCCCTAATTAAGAAGGGGGGATGTGTTTCAGCAGCTCTTTCAAATATTTGTTTTTCCGCCATACTCTTGATAGACTGCAGGCTGTAGGAGGGAGAGCCAGACAGGGTGAAACGTTGCAGATATGACGGAAACCTAACAGTCTTATCAAAGAAAAAGAATTTCTTATTCTCAGTGTCTATGATGTCTTGAGGAAAGATGAACTAATTAGGTACATTAATTGGTTTAGATCTTTGAGAAGGGCTTGGGTTGTCTGCGGGACCTTAACTTTGATGTATAACTGCTCAGAGTGAAAAACAGTCTGTGTGGCAAAATAAAATTAAAAAAAAAGAGGTAATGTTCCTTGCATCAGGTCAGAACTATGAGTTTTATAGTCAGAGTTTCTCTTGGCATGAAAGAGGACCACACTTCTGCTGAGGTGCACTGCCACACAGCCAGCCTTTGTCACACTGGAGGAGGTGCAAAACAAACTGGAACTACTGGAACGTCAGTAATCCCAGCTTGTGTGAGCGGGCATGAGTGTATGGGACTGAGAGAAAAGAGGCAAACAGTCAGGAAGCAGGAAAAAAATGTTTTAAATTAAGGGCGGACATTTAGGAAGGAGAAGGCATTCCTACACTAAACACACACACATAAAGAGTCATACCATCTTGTTCTGTCTTTGTCATCTCCTCCAGCTTCTTCTGCTTTAGCGAGTCCACTACGTCTGCCAGGCTTCCTTTGCGACGCTCCGGAGTTCCAAACACTGATCCGCTCAGCAGGTCACTTCGCTCCCGGGCCCCCTCCTCAGGCTTGTGTGGAGATGTAGAATTGTTCCGGAAGGAGTACAGGGAACATACTTTATTGCTGTCAGATTCCTGTAGGACAAAAAAAAAAAAAAAGTTGGTTAGGGAAGCAACACGGGATGTGTATTTAATGATTAGTGTGTTTTTGTGCTGTCTGAGCTCTTTGAGCATTTTGACAGTTTTTCATTCAAATGCGGTGATTGCCAGGGATTTTTCAGCTCGGGGCCGATTCAGCCATATTAAATGGCTCCTCGCTGGCTTTTATACAACAACTTCTGTATTTTCAACAGTGCTGGTTGCTCTAGTAAATGAGACATGACAAGTGAAAAATTGAGATGAAATGATGAGGTACATTTTCATAGGACATATCCATAATGTGCTCAGCTTTTACTATTCATCTGCACAGACTATACAGAGAAACCTCCCAACTATAATCTCTTAAATTGCTGTTGAGAGTGCATTTGTGTTGGGGTGACTGCTGTGTAATTTGTTCATTTTCTAGTAGAGACCTATTCTCAGCTGAGTGCCTCGTGCGTTCGTAAATCTGCGTCCTGTCTCTGTGTGTTTGTTGTTTTTTTGTCCCACCTGTGCATGGTTTAGTATTTAACTAAGGGTCCTGTCTCTGGCTGGCTGGCTGAGTGCTCCCTGTGCACAAACAGAGACACGAAGAAAAAGGGGGAGAAGAATGGGGGAGGAGAATACTCTGCACATGGGAGTGTATAGTCAGCACACAGACCACGGCTGAGGCCTGCGACTGACAGAAGGTGGTGTTAATTATGGTTTCTGGAGGCTGAAAAAACAGAAGGTAGCTAAGCAGCCAGGAGTTGGAGTCTTTAAGTGTGGAACTGTTAGGTCTGATATAAACTTTGGCCCACCAGTTAAAGAGAATAAACTAGAATATATACAAAATACATGCTGCACATTTATCACAAAAAAAAAAAAAAAAAAAGAGTACAAAATGCAAAAATTAAACTTTTGCTCAACAACACAAGTCAATAAATCCTAAAATAAAAACTCAAGAAATCAGTAAACTAGACTGGAATGTTCCCACTGCCAACATCTCATCCCTATGTGGCATGTCAGACTCAAAGCAGACTCGCAGTGGCTCGCAGGGTGGTTTGGTACCAAGTGGTTGGATGGCACGGCCGAGCAGCACCTCCTGGCCCCGCGTTGGATGGTTATGCAGCATAGCAGAGACGGTGAAGAGAGCTCGAGGGGAGTGGAGAAGTGCTGGGTTAATCAGCTGGCATGGGTTCAGAGCACAGCCCACACAGACGCATGGCACAGCGAGAGGGTCAGGTAATCAGCAACCCTCCCATTCCTTCCACCTTGTGTCAGTCCAGTCTCTTTTCTCCTGCTACCACTGGCAATCCACAAGTTAGTCTTCCTCTTTTTTCATTTTTCATTTTGTGTTTTTGTTTTATTTTAATGTTTATTTCAGTTATATTTTAGTTTGTCTATTTAATATTTCTAAACAATATTTTAGTTAGTTTTGTCACCTGCCATCGCTTAATGATTTATAGATTTGTATAAAACAGCAGGATATTTTTGTTAATTTAAAAAGAAAAAAAAATTGCATCATAATGTAGAAGTTATGAAATGTAGTAAGTACTCCTTTTTATTTTTTATTTTTGCATAAAATTGTTTTACTTGTTTTTTATAACCATTAGGAACATTTTCTTTGAACATTGTTTTTATAATTTTTACTGAATAAATATCACAACTCCCCACTGATTTGGATTTTAAGGTCTGAATATGGAAAACAAATACTCAGTATTTCATAGTTATTTAAAAACATATCTTGTAAAATTAAATACAATTCTGGTTGGTAGGGTTATTATGTCCCTTATAATAAACATCTGTGTTGCCCACCCCAGGATTATTCAAGTATAGTCTGCCACAGCTCTGTGTTGAAGCATTGAGGGTCTCAGTAGCCAAATGCAGAGTGACATCAGAGATTCTCTGGGTTGTTGGCATTTTTTTTTCTTCTTCTTTTTTTAACCAAAGACCCGTCTTTCATAGACAACAACCTGCCTCCTTCGTCTACAGCCCACAAGAGCCTGAGCTCGCCCTCGCTCTGCTCACATCAAAGCAGCCCCACGCTCAGGATGCACAGTGTCTGGGGTCTTGCTGTAGATGTAGCTCTCGCACAACAAAAACGTAGCATGCACGCAACAAAATTGAGACGTTTTCTAAACAGCGACAAGAATCCAAAGCTGCACTTTTCTTTCATCGAAAATGCTGCCATTTTCTGCGCCATCATTCAGAAAAAGAGTAAGCGATCCTCAGTTTGACCCTGAAATAGCTCATGATGTAGTGTTTGGCACAGTTTCCTTTTTGAAGATCCCCAAATCCCCGAAGCTCAGGAGCATGGAGAAATCACAGGGCTTGAAGGGGCAAAGATGGAGAATTAACTGAGGGTAAATCCGTAAACCAGAAACAACGGAAGCCTGAGAAGGCTGGATTTTAAAGGGAAGACAGAAGTGCTTTACGAATGTGTATTTTTCTTCTACAAATGTGTTTTTTGAAAACGCAAATTATATTTAAATATCTAAAATTGCTGTCATTTTTTTTAAACCTAATTAATGTATGCATGTCTTACCATGCGCTGCTGTGCTGACACCAGGCTTTCCCAGTCGCTCTCTGGGGGTACACTGCTGAGCGGCTGCATTTCATCGGGGGCTTTTCCATGGAGCAAACTGTGCAGGGGCAGCTGGGGTGTGCCGTGAGCTTCTGCACTCTCATCTTTTTCCCAAGACAAGTGCTCCTGACCCATAGCATCGTCGCCATCAACCACAGAGGCAAAAGGAGATGAAGCTTGCTTAGAAGACATGACTCTGCTGCAGAGCATTAAAAGAAGAGAAGAGGGGGGAAAAGGAACATTAAATTAGTGAAGAAAGCTATTTAATCAATTTTGCACATGAGAAGATAAAACAACTTTAAGTGAATGCTTCCTTTTACTGTCACCTGTTGCTGCTCTGGTCTGCAGGGTCTCTAATCTTTTGTTTAATGCAGATGGATGAATTGATCCAAGTCTGGAACCTTGCCTGCTTGGGTTCTGGCCCAAACCCCAAGACAGGAACTCAGACAGCAGGTCAGCCAATGAGTGGGATTGAATCCACATAAAAAGTGAAAAACCCGATATGTTAACTGGTTTTTCAAGGGGAACATAAATTATAATGTTGCTTATTTCCAAAATATTTTCTGACGCTACCTGACGCTAAAAGATTTTATTTTATTCTTCATGCATTTTGATTAATTTCCTTGAGTGAAGTAAAGTTATTATGATGAACTCACAGTTAAACATACTTTCCTTTATTGCAATCAACAACCAGGCGCGTGTTCTTTTGTTCCAACATGTCAAACTGGGAATGTCTCAAATACTTTCATGAATATTACAGTGAAAAGTACACTTGACTAATCAGGTGCAAAGAAAACCTATTTCAATTCTAATTTGTCTTTTTTTTTTATCTTCGCCTTCTTACAACCTATCTTTTTTTTCTCTCTCTCTCTCATGTACAATTAATCCAACCAACTCCACTGTTTTCTCACAAATAATGAGGCTGCACTCATGCTGTGTGTTACGATGAATGAAATTAAACACTGCGCCAGGAAATCTAATTATGCATTTGGTATTAAATTAAAAAGGGGGAATATTATAGTCTTCCTATGATGTAAAGTGGAGAAAAGAAGCCGGAGAAAATTTAGCTCTTAATCTGCATTTTCTCTGAAGCTGCTGCTCTGTTTATTGCCCTTAAGCTGGAGGATATTGACCATTAAAACTAGACTGTGACTCAAAGTTCAGTCTTCTCTGAATGAAGAAGGAAAATTTAGCCACTGATGACTTTTCATATGTTGCAGAATAAAAAGAGCAGTTTTTGTAGTCAGTGATCACCATCTGCCCCGTTTTCCTGCTCCATCCACAGGGGTCAGTGTGACAGCACTTTAGTTCAACACTCAGCTTGTTGGTGGGGGTGGGGGGAGTGTGTGGGGGTCCTCAAGGCTGAGGCAGACTGAGGTGCTATGGTGTCCTTGCACCAAATTTAGGAAAGGATGTTTTACTAACAAGGTTTTTTGGTTTATGGTCGAGGAAATCGGACAGATAACACAATTTGTGCACAAATACAGCATTATTGTCAGTCATGCAGCCAGATTCTTCACACAGGACTTTTTTTTTTTTAATTCAAAAGTAAATGATGCAATGGCACGTTTAGGGAAAACGAGACTTAAAACAATAATTGCAGTATTAAAAGAAGTGGGAGTTAGAGCAGACATGGTATACACAGCGCAGGCGTGTGGACTTGTGCCTAACTACCTGTCTGTCTTTCTGTTTGTCTGCCTGTCTTTCAGTCTCTGCACTTACAAGTGTTGTCGGCTGTGTTTTCAGTAGGACTTCGCCCTCAATTTTAATCAGCCATTAAATTGTTTCCTGTAATTA
Source organism: Cynodonichthys magdalenae (assembly GCA_031762555.1). Taxonomy (NCBI): domain Eukaryota; kingdom Metazoa; phylum Chordata; class Actinopteri; order Cyprinodontiformes; family Rivulidae; genus Cynodonichthys; species Cynodonichthys magdalenae. The sequence continues at coordinate 1,157,352 of JARVJO010000164.1, read as the reverse complement.
TATCAAACAGAAACTGAGCTGAAAATTGTGTACTGTTAATTGAAAATCAAGAGTCGGAGCAAAGTTCAGGGCATGTACGTAATGGTAGTGTAAGTGGAGTGTGTACGTGTGTGTGTGTGTGAGAGTGAGTGTGTGTGTGATGAGAGTAGGCCTATCAGTAGAATCGAACATATTTTTTATTCATGCGCCCAAAAAGCTTGAGCCCGAAGCAAAACAAGCGCCTTGTCTTCAATGGAGTGTGAGCGTGAAACAAAGCAGTGCTTTTGTATTACACAGTAAATCAAGTGGTATTATTTTACCACTAAAATATTCAGTCTCTGAGGCACTTTTACTTTGGTCTCCAGCCATCAGTCAAGCTGCTGAGGCGTGAGCGAGAGAAGACGATAGACGGAGGAAAGTAAAGAAGACGGGGAGCAGTGGAGACTCCATCCTCTTGTAACGTGTCTACTGCAATCTTGTTAAAGAATGCAACAGATCTGCAGTAGGCTCCATAACAGTATTTGTCAGCAGGAGTTAATAATTTATTAGCTGCGCTGGGAGGGCTCCGCTCAGGCAGCTAAAGAGTGCAAAGAAATCCTTCTGCCCCACCCCCATTTCTGACAAGCCCCATACAATACTACCTCATATTATTGAAAGGGAAAAGGGGAAGTGTGGCAATAATTCTCTGAAAATATCTGAGGGCAACTGTACAGTGCTTTTATTCCTCATATTTAGAGTGGGAATCACACAACTCTGAGATCTAAAGAAGTGTGTGTGCAGAAGATCGGCGCTGACACAACAAAGACTTTTGACGAGGCGCAAAAAAAGAGAGAGAGAGAAAAAGCTAAACTCGGTTGAAGCATGCGGAATTTGATCATATTTTCTGATGGAATAGCACTGTTTACACTGTTGGCCTCCGTGCTTGCAGGATAAAATCAGCAAAACAACCCTGTTTGTACAACTGCAGTGTATTCTTGAAATAACTTTACTCGCATTAATAATTTAATCAAGTTTTTCTATACAAAATAAAATGAAAGTAGAGTGAACTGATAAAGAAGCTCATTCATTATTGACAGTCTACCTTCTCTTATGTTTTACTGTTATTCAAAAAAAACAAAATGTGTGTGATATAGGACTACTTTTTTTTCAAAAGACAAAGCCTGGGTTACTTTGAAGAAGCAAAGATGAGACAGGGTCGGAAAAGAAAGCAACACGGTCTAAATATAGCTGACAATATTGCGCACATTTGAAGGATTAGGACTTAAGTTCTCCAGCCACGGGCTCATATGACCTGGAATGGTTTGAGTCATGAATTGTTCCTTGAGATAATGTTTCATCATCGTGCAAAACATCCTCTGCCTAATTGGTAGTATTAGAGTGGTGCTGTGCGCTGCTCGTCTCAGGAGGGCTTGTGACTGCCGGGCCATGTGTCCCCAGCTATCCCATTTCCTCTTTCATCATAAAAGGGTCTGACCAGCTTTCAGCCGCTGGATCTGCTCTTTCACACTGTTTACCTTTTATAGACAATGGTGATAAGTAACTCCACACCGTCTCCCCCACCAGCCTGTCCCTCCCACTTCTAGTTCAGCGCTGATGTCATGCACATTCAACGTTTGATCACTAGCCCCAGCGTTCTTAGAGAAAATAAAATGATTATGACAAATGATAACGTGTGTGTCAATACGTGTATGCTTTTGTCGTATTTTTTTTTTTATCCTTTATTTATACAGGAAAAGCCTCTCGAGACTCATTGTCTCATTTACAAAAGAGACCTGTTAATATTCAGTCATAAACAATACAAAATAATATTAGTTTATACATGTTTATGCACTACAAATTAAATCAAAAGAGAAATAGTGTCATTGGTTTTACAAACCTGAAATGTCAGTTTTTAGAGTTGCTACTGACTTTTTATCTGCTCCAAATACTGAAAAAGAAACAAAAAGTTGTTGCATTGACCGCGTAAAAGAGAAATTAGAATGATTTTCAGTGGTGAGTATTATTTTACGTCTTTTTCCAAAAACCACTTCAGCTGAGTTTCAGTGTATTATTTTAGGAACTCATTGTGAAAGTTCTCTTTATTTTTTTAAATATGACTCCAGCCAATATGCAACAGCTGAACATTTTTCAGTGATTAACAAATTAAAAATCCTGGCAGTTCCTAATAAAATGCATGTCACCCGTCGTCTTTCATATCAGTCTCAGGTTTTAATGATGTAGTTTTTTAAATGATCAAATCAGGAAAAAAAAGCTACTCTTTTAAAGTTAAGTTGCTACAAAAAAAAATGGCAGTGCTGGGGCCCTACGTCCTATGTATGTATGCATGTATGTGTGTGAGAATAAATGAGTCAGACAGTGGGAAAATCATCTGTGCGTTTCCCTTCAGGGGTTCCTCGTGTTCTAACAGGTGTCATGGTAGGGTTCCTCTGGGTTCTTCACCTGCCATAATGAGATATAACTACCTGACAGCTCCCAGCTGGAGGAGCACTGACACACAATCCACCGTTTAGCACAATTAAATTATCACCCTCCATTGTAATTGTGCCATGCTGTGCAGCAGCCAGGTTTCTGGATACATAATCGACTCGTAATGCCGGCTGTGTATTGCGCACGGTGTCTTTTTCACTCACTCAGAGTGTGCATGCTTACACACGTTTGTCTATTGTGCAACGCCTGGGATTTCAAAAACAAGATGAATTAAAAAAGATTTGCAGCAACATACAAATTTATTTATATCTTTAAAATAAAGAATTCAAATACAGCAAATGGCTGAGAAATTACCAACGAGTGAACAACTGCACTGAGATACAAGACTTGTCTAAATGAATTTGTTTAAATTGTTGCTCCATTATTGTTGACCTTCCCCTGCAAAAAGTCAACTCAATTATGGTGGTACTTCAACTTCACTTCACATTCTCTCGTGGTGCCTTCTCCATTAGAAACCACTGCGGTTGCTGCAGTTAAAAACCACACTCGAATGATAGCCACCCAGAGCAAATTAAGCAAGCCACCTGAAGTGCATACTTTACATATTGAGCAGAGCATTGATAATTACTTTGCAGGGCAAATTATTTTCAATAATATGTTGCTGGAGGAGCTGCCTTGTATCTCACTTTAAACACTTGTGCAGCTGCCGTGACAGCATGGTTGGAGTCCTTGCCCCCCAACCAAGGCAAAAGCTGATGCAGGTGTGAGAGTGCTTAAAAGTCTCTGTCTGCCTAATCGGGAAGGGTCGATGAGCACTCACAGACTGAATCCTTCCTTTACCTCCTCATCCTCTTTCTGTCTCTTTTTTTTTTTTTGTGATCCCAGAATACAAGCTCAGACCTTGATGGCAAAACAGCCCCTCAGTTCTTCAAGACACGTTTTACACATGCACGTGTACTCAAAAGTGGCACCAAAAACCAGTGGTCAGTTTTCTATTGAAATTATTAATTAATTGATTGAGGCTACTGTTTGTTGGAATGTAACGATCAAGAGAGCACTGACACTCATATGCAAACAAGTTCAGTAAGTCTTGTTACTTTTCTCTTATTCTTGACAACCTAATTTCCAAATAAGCCTCAAGTTGCAACTGCAGCACTTAAGCAAATCTTGCAGCAAAGTCCAATCATCAACCAACACTATGTTTGATGAGAGCAGTGGAGCTTTGTGGCTCGCCTCGTACTTGACATTAAGTTATGAGCACTTTGTGAGCAGGAGAAGGAAAACAGAGATTGGAATTTGGCAGGAGCGTAATATACAGAAATCATCTGTTCTTGTGATCTGAAATTTTCGTGGAAACAATCGAGCATTGTTGCAGGAACGAAAAGGAGGTGGTGACAGATGACATGTAGAGTGGGGCGCCGTTTGTGTTGAATGTTAAACAAAGCCCCATTCAGTCCAGGTCCATTCTGTCATTTGTAAAGTTAAGTTCCTCCATGCAGTAAAGAATTCACTTCCAACAAATCCAGTGTGATATCTGGTGCAGTTGGCCAAAAAAAGTGACTAGAAGAGCTGGTGAGAGAAGTGACGAGATGCATTTGAAGTCATACCAATGTGAAGGAACCGGAGAACTTTTGAAAAAGTAAATGAGAAAAGAAAGAGGAATCTAACTTTTTACAAAAAATGGACTTGATTTCTTTCTTTGTCTATTAGTTCTAATGTATTTTTATATATATAAGATGAAGAGCCAGAAAGGAGTTTAGGTGGGTAAAGAGTAGCCACCTTTCATGTGACACACCGATTGGAAAATCAAAACCAGGGTAGTTCATTTGCTCCACCCAGATGAGACCATCTAGCTGAGCCATGATGAATAGGGGTCAGGCAAACCACACCTCAAAGATTTATGATTAAGGCTTATTATGTTGGGAAACTGACATTGATTGCTGATTTAAACTGCTGAAACCAATTAATTTGCCCCGGCTGAATAAAAGCATGGTCAACAGTGTGTGTCAGTCTGACAGGTTGGATGGGAAGAAGCCAGGCAAAAGGAAAGGAACCAAATAAATGGCTGGTGACCAGCTCTGTTTGAAGGTGGTTAAAACTTACCATGTGTGATTGACAGCTGATACAAGAAAAAAAAAATAGATTGGCAAAAAAGAAAGAGGGATCTGAAGAGCAAAAACCATGGCTCCAACCACTGATCTGAGTAATTGCCCCAAAATTTGGTTCACAGAATGCATGTACATGCTGCTGTTTCAGCAACGCCGAAGTGGTTTCATTCATTGAGCGGCACTGAGGAAACCTGAGTAAATGAATGTGAAACATAGCCCTAATAAAATCAGAGCTGACAGACATGACCGAACAGAATAAGTGCTGTATTTCCACGCTGAGAAATCAGGCTTTGTAGTGGATTAAATGCTGACTGAAACACAAAATGTCTCACCAGTCTGCTGCTCTCCATGACTCTGAATTCTTATATTGGGCTTCAACTCCTTTCTGCATTTGTCTGCAGCAAAGACCAAAGGTGTACAATGTACGGAACTGTACCAAAGTTTTTAACCAAGTCATTTGGGGGGTTAATTCATAAATGCTACAATAAATTTAGCTGCACATTTCTTTGTTTTTTGTTCAGTTCTTTTCACTGTGGTCGTTGGAAAAGAGTTCAAAAACGCATTTTTGTTAGTGTTCTTTTTTTTTTTTTTGCATGTGTGCTGGCTCGCTGAGACGACATCATGACACAGTTCCAAAATGAAATCATTAACAAAATTGCTTTCTTAAAAAGCCACAAGTGTGCAGCAGGATCTGAGCGTGTTTGGCTGTGGGCCACAGGCCTCTGGTTCTCAGGCAGCCTCTGGTTCTCAGGCAGCCTCTGCTCCAGCTCTGTTGTGGTTTCCTGCCACCACACTCATTATGCTCAGACTCAACTGACAACAGCGCACGGATGAAGCTCGCCTTGCTTCACTCCCTGGACTGGAAGGGGATGATATGGTACTCTCCAAACTCTTTGTCTGATTATTTTTTTAAAGACCAGCTAAATTTCAAGAAGGAAAATCAATCAAAACTTATGAAACTGATACTATTTTCTTGTACAGCTGACCTACTCAAAAGCTGAGGAACTTGAATAATAACAAAATAGTTCATATAAAATAAAATAAACGCTATTTAAGTATATACTTTTTAAGAAAACTAAAAATGATAAGTTAATGCACAAAAACAGTAAATCCACACAGATGTTATGTAACAAACTTTCTGAAAACTTTATCAATCTACCTGAGATAGGTTTCAATAAACAAAGCAGACAGAATAGAAGGCAAACAGAGAGTGAAGGACAGACAAATATTAGATATGATGATAGTGACTGTCGCTAAGTGGTGTTGCAGGGTAGCTGTGGACCCCATCTTACATACACACACATCTAACCCATAACTGTGACTGTGTATCTGCTCTCCACTGAGCTAAAGGTAGCAGATGTGCTGTTCACAGCCCCACAGTGTGTAACCATTCTGCAAACAATAGATGGAACTTGACAAAGGTCGATGCACTTGCAACACACTCTTTACAGTAAAAGGTAGTCAAATACAGCGGTCACTTCAGTGCATAATTCACTTAGTCAATAAAAAAAAGAATTGATCTAAGTGTACAAATTTAATATTTTTTCTTTGTGTTAGTCAGATCCTTATTTTTTATAAATAAGCAGTATTTTTAAAAATCATTTCCACCAGGTTTGAGCAACTAATTTGGTCTCCTGTTCTTTAAACATGTTCAGTTGTGTTGACATTATAGTGTACATTGGCCAAGTATTTTCAAGTGCCACTACATTTTTTAGCCTTAAAAATGGCATTTTACTGAGCTGTGACTGTTAGTGAAAAAATAAATCTTTTTTTTTTTTTTTTGTTAAGAGTTTGAGTGTTTGCAACAAAGTGACCCGAGAGCTGTGAGAGCACATTTTGAGTGTCCATCATTTAAAAATCTCTGCCTATTTTTGTGTGAACAGTTTGTAAAGCTACATTTTTGGTTGTGCACCTTTTTGTTGCCCACCTCAGCTCGTTTTGTACCCACCTCAGCCGCCAAATGAAGGTAGGCAAATTTAGATATTTTTTTTTAATAATTGTTGTTTCTCATCAGAATGGCTGTCAGACAAGGACATTTGCCTTGGATGTTTTGAAACGGGTAACAGCTGCTTGCAGCAAAATGTAGATGTTTTCGAAACAGACTGAAGACATCCATGACGTCTTTGTGACCATTTTCAAAGAAAACTTCAAGTCTTTGAGCATGTTTAAAACACAAGCGTCAGGGCTGCACACCTTTGTAACTCACGCAAGGAAGTTGAGAATCCCAGTTTAAGACTTTCTGGAAACTCCCTCATGAATTAATTAATCACAGCACAGTGAGATGACACATTAGGTAAAGCAGAAAACCAGATAAATAAATATATAAAAAATAAATAAAATGAGAGTTAATCTTTTGCATGTTTTAACAGTTTATTTTTTTTATATATGCTTGTGTATTGAAGATGACGTACAGTATCTTTATAAAGCCTGGTGTTAGCAGCTACATTAATATCGTTCCCACAATTTTGTGTGAAACTAAAATCTTGCCAAACTAGTTTTATGGGGCGTAAAATATGAATCTGTTGAAAAGCAAGTAACAACTTCAAAGTATTCTGGGTGCAAAATGCAAAACATAGCATGAGAAACATTTTGTCTTCCTGTTTGCAACCCAGGTTTCAGAAAAAAAGCTCTTCAAAAGCGATCAGAATTCTAAACATTTCCCACATCCTTCTATGGGTGTGCCCGTGAAGTGCTTCACTCCCTCTCTAGAGAACCTCTCAGAAATTGCATCATGGGATGGCGAGTATGATGGTAGCAACATACTGTAACATGGGGGAAATACCTCATTTTGCTTGATTCATAAACACCTTGTTCAGGGGCCAGCTGGCCACTCAGACTGGTCTGAGGGCAGAGCTGACTGAAGTTCCTGTTTAAGCAACACGCACAGACAGAGCCACAGACTTTTTTGCAGTCTTTGTTTTAATACATGCTCTCTGTTATATGAATAATATCATACATTGGCCCTCTCTTATTTTAAAAGTGGGTTTTTATCCAAGATCCTTGTTTGATACAGCTAGAGTTGATGCATTATGAACTGCACACAAGAGTCAGCAGTGATCTGCATATTCAATAACTTTCATAATTATATGCGCAATTCATCAGATGGGATGTGATTGCAGGGGAAGTGGAAGAGAGTGGAATAGAGAGGAGCAGAGAGGTCTGATTCCTGGAGGACTAAAGTCTAATCACAAAACTAACATGATAATTGAAATCTAAATTGAAAGGCTTTGCTCTCAGCGAGAGTATGTCAGATGTGGCGTGTAGCAGCGCTTGTCAGAGTGGAACAAGGGGGAAAAAAGTGTGGTAGGAAATTATTTGAGTCAAATGGGTCAAAAACTGTGTGAATAAAAAAAATAACTAATACTAAAACAAGCTACAAAAATGTCACTAAAATTAATTTGCAAGTTAACGTATGAGATAAAGCAGGATAAAAGAAATCCTGACATCAGAGCATTTTAATTGCTCATAATCATTAACATTATCAGCTAATGAAACTGAAGTTATTCCTCAAATATTTTTCTACTACTGATCTTTATTTGTTTATTTTTCTAATTGATTAATTGATTTATTTTTTAGGTTTTTTTATTGGACTGAGATTTACATAATTTATATTTTCACTTGTGATGATTATTTACTTGAAATGTTTTTTATTTTTGTTAAAGATGCGTTTCCTCTGAACCATAGGAAGACATTGTTGCAATCTACAACTATGCCACTAGATGGCACTAAATCCTGACACACAGGAACCTTTAAATAAAGTATGATGGATTGAATTGAAATAGTCTTTTACAATGTTTGTTTTTATCTGTTTTTCTCACGTGATTTATACCATCCTTCTGAAAAGTATACATTGAGAATTTATATGTTTTAAATGAGTAGCATTTATTATTACAATAGCTTATCTAGACTAAATTTAACTTGATTTGGCAAAAATCACTTTTTTATGGTCTGAAATGGTTTCGTTGTAAACTGGTGAAAAACAAATAAAAAAAAAAAATCCATCTGTGTCAAAGAAACAGTCTGTAGTATGTGAATGATTATTGCAAGAAAATAACATTTTAGCTGTTCATTTAGTTAATCTAATCTAATATGTGGTTTCTTTGTTTTGTTTAGAACATGCAAGTCTCTTTCAATTTAATGTTTTTGTTTTTTCTAATAAAATAAAAGTTTTCATCCAATTTAACCTTTAAAATAGTGCTTTGTTTTCACCTTCACTTCTCCCATTTTATTTGTCATAATTCTAAGGTATTGTAGGAATTAAGGAAACAGTTGAGTACAGAAAAGTCCTCCGACTCATCTTCCTCTCTGCCCCCTTTTGTCTGCCGTCTGTCTCAACCACAGGATTCATACTCGTCCCTCAATAACGTTTAATTAGTTATGCCAAATTCATTAACCTGCACCGCTGTTACGCTGGCCTCGCTCATAAATTTGCTTAATGTGAGCAGACGTTTTGCAGCTGTAATAAGGGACATAAAACTCAAAGAGAAACACATACTGTTCCTCTCTGGTCATGGATCATTCTTAACTCAGCGGTGTGTTAGAGCAGGAAGGACTGGTCTTCTGCAGTTCAGCAGTTCTTTAACTAAATGAGCCCATCAAACAAGTTATTTTCTATAAATGTCTAAGAAAACATTTTAATTTAAATTTAATATCACAGCAATTTATTACAGATGGGATCATTATTTCTTGTCCTGGAATTGCCACTGAGATAAGGATATTAATAACTGTTTATTGGTTATTTAAAGACTAAAATAAACCAGAATATGATGTTATGTCCATTAAGGTCTCCCAGCAGTCACTGTGCGAGAGGTGTGGTTCACCCTGCTCATGCTCACCCACTTCTTGCTTTAAAGTAAAGCTCTAATCACTACACCACCAGAATCAAATTCAATATCAGTATTTATTGGAACAGTTTCTTTTTTCATTTTGTTTTCCAAATAAGCTGAGAAATTCTGTAAATCCTGGCTCTATGGCCGCTTACACTTCCATCCCAAGGAGACGTTTGTTCATCTTTTTCTAACATTCTTTTTTTTCTTTTTTTTTACCTAAATAAACAGGCTTCAGCTTTGGATTCCGAAAAGAAACATGAACGCAAATTCGGGAAACAATCTGCTATTGTAAAAAAACCAAGACAACCTTCACTGTCCCAGAATTACACATTGACCTCTGGGGTCCTCTATTCCCCAGCGGTCTCGCCTAACAACTCGCACCAAAGAGCCTATTAGACCTGAATCCCACAATGCTGTTAAGAAAAAAAGGGTCTTGTCCTTTCAGTACACTCACGTCCCTGCTCTCTGTTTTTTATAGCATAGGTGGTAGAACACAAGTTCATTGTTCCCTCGCAGATGGAAGTTGGAGTTACCAGGGTAACGGTTCTAATCCTCCTTTTATTTTTACATTTTTTTTTCATATTACCAGTCCATCAAGTGCTACCTTTTAAGTCACAGGCAAGTAGCTCACTCACTTTTAATTAGCTATGATTCTGTTTGCCAGGAGACAGCATGATGAGCTAATCGAAATTTACGAAATAATGACGTACTGCAAGCAGCTCCTTCTTCCTCCCGAGGCCCGCTCCAAGAATAACAATAATGAGGCCATTATAGAGGATTGCACTTTAAAACGCTGCTCTGCCACCAAAACAGAGGACATAATTGTTCTGGTGTTTTCCATACAATCAACAACCCATTGTGGATGACTTGAGAACTAAAAGAGCAAAGAATGGCTGTCATAATGATTGGTCTGTGCTCCCTTCCAGTTCTTGTACAAAGTGTTCCCTGAGCGAGGAGTTTGATTGACTGCTGATTTGCTTGTGGATGAAGACAACTGTCTGGCTTTGTAGAAAAATGTCCTTTCTGCTTTTTGTGTGTGTGTTGCCATTCAAATAGCCCCCCAGGCCACATTAGAGAAGACCCATTCATATGGTGAAAAGCTGAAAGCTGCACAGGCTCATCTGGGAGGGGGGGGGGCAACAAAGTAGGTAGAGAGAATATATATTTTCATACACCTACATTTATTTCAAGAACATAAACTAACCTTCTGGAAAAAGATAATTAAAAATGTGTGTTTTAAGTTGCAAGAACAAATGGAAAGAATCATGTTTAAAGACTCACTGTTAAATCTAATTAATTGTTTCAACTCTATGAATTATGAGCTGCCTTAACGTTTTGAACTTTATATAATTTTTAAAAATAATGTAGTTTATGTGTTCTTAGTGCGAAAAACATCTCATGTTGAGTGAACATCTGTGATGGTTTGCTTGCTTTACTCATTTTGGTAGTTGTTTGAACTCAACGGAACTGGTAAGTTGTGTAAACCGTCTTTTCTCGGTTACATGATTTTGATTATTTGGTCGAATAAACTGCTTAGAGCAATCTGAATCCGTAAAACTGCTTTTATCTTAGTTAAATGTCTGGTCTTGATCGAAATGCAGTAGTTGATTGACAAGCGTGTGTGTGGGGGATGGTTGAATACCTTTGACATGAAATATAATTTTATATATATATATAATATGTGCAGCTGTGGTGAAGTGTTTAGAGGAGTCCTCCTGTAACTGGAGGGTTGCCGGTTCAATCTCCCTTTCCAGTCGTCTCAGTCGTTGTGTCCTTGGGCAAGACACTTCACCCGCCTTGCCTACTGATGGTGGTCAGAGAGCCCTGCCTCTTTTATGCTGCGTTCACACTGAACGCGATTTCAGCATCAAAATCACGTCCAACACTTGAAGTTGGACGCTTGTGCTCTTTGAGGTCAGACGCGGGTCAAAATTGCTCTTGAGGTGCCCGACGCGCGTGAAGCGCGTCGAGAGCCTTTTTTCCCTTCCTCTGCCGGTCTCCCCTCCTCTGCTGGTCTCTGTTTAATGTTGTATGAAATAAAGAAAGTGACTTTGTTTTATTTACTGAGCCCAAGAGAACGTAGTGCATCCCAGATTATTAATTCATAATTAATTCACCAGAGATCCCGAGACGTTCTGAGTTTGATAAGTTTCACCACCCAGGAGCTGCAAGCTGATGAGACTCGCTTTTAGAACTTATGTCCCGAGCTCGGTTTGATGAGCCGCTGACCGGCATCGGTGCTGATACCTCCTGCCAGGACACCGACTACAGGCACTGGATTTCAGCTAAAGAGCTCCTGTCCATCTGTCTCAGGTTAGTGGACATCAATCAGGAAACTGTCTTCCCCGTCGGGAAATCTGTCACTACGTCACACAGTGGAGTCTCTCTGATTGGTTGACGCTCCACGTCGAGCTGCAAAAGTTCAGATTGTTGAACTCCAGCGTTCAACGCGATTGACGTGCGAATCGCGTGTCGAACGTTCAAATCGCCCAAATCGCTTAAATTGCGCAGCTCAAATCGCGCTAGACGCGCCTCAGCACTTCCCGACGCTGCTTGACGCGTGTCCACCATAGACTTTGCATGAAAACCTGACACTCCTGACGCTGAAATCGCGTTCAGTGTGAACGCAAAATTAGTGTGCCCCAGGGCAGCTGTAGCTACAATGTAGCTTACCACCATCAGTGTGTGAATGACTGTGAATGACATGTAACAATTTTATATTGTGCTAGATGTATTTATAGTCATACTAATTCATATTAAAGATGTCAGCTAAGCTTTATTAAGCATGTCAGGATGGCCCAGTAAAATTATTGAGCTCCATATCTAACCAAAATACAAATGATACAAACATTCAGCAATTATTAGTATTTTTTTTTTGTTTTGGTCAACGGAGGTAAAAAGTTAATTTGTCAGGAAGTTTAATTTTGAAACAAGCTGGTTGAGAGCTCAGTGAGGTTGTTCAAACAGCTATCGGCTGTGCTCCCTTGTAAAGGAGAGAAGAGAAACAGGACTTGAGGGTAGAAGAAATGCTAAATGGGCCCGTTAGCCCAGTCAACCTTCAGTGGGTTTCATTTATCTTCATCTTGTTAGATGAAATTAATTAACAATCTGAATGTTACACACTTTCTCCTTTCATTACATCAAATAATGGTGAAAATGTAGGGGGAGGTCCTGCCCACAGGGAGTGCGCTGAGACTGAAGACGTCTCTCTCTCTCTCTCTCTTTCAGTCCTTATCTCTCTGCCTCTCTGTTCACAGTCTGATCAGTTCCTTCCCCTTTCTCTCTCACATTCGCTCTCATTTTTCCACTCGCTATGACTACACAAACAAAAAACTGTAAAACGCGGTATAAAAAATTGATCTAAAGTGAAAACACATCAACAAAGAAAAGCAAACAAGTGCGAGTTAGTGTCTATTAAGGACACATACGTTTATACAAAAACAAAACTTTTGCTTTAGTTTTAGAAATACTAAAAGTGTCAAATCTTTTAGGCAGAGCCTGAAACAAAGACTTGGAGTTGGGTGTAAGGAAAAAAACTAAAAGTTTAAGCAATTCACACTTGAACTTGATTTGTGACAATATGAAAAAGCATTTGTTAAAAATGAAAGTTGGCACTTTTATAGCTACAAAAATGCTTTATGACTCAAAACCGAACTCATGACTCAACACATGAATGAAAGCCCATCTGGTGTGCTACTGTGATGAGGTGCAGCTTAAAAAGGCAACAACAGGTGGATATTTTAGCAGATTTGCATGAATGAAAAGACTCAGAGAGCCCTACCACCTTGGACCTAAATCTGTTGTTTTAAAAAAAAAAAAAAGAAAGAAAGAAATTGGGATTCTTCACAGGAGAACTGTCTGTCGTGTTTATTCAGAGCTGTTTCTTTCTTTTTCACCCCCACCCCTCCTTCTCACAGCCCACTCCAGGACACAAGTCTTATCAAAGTAAAAGGGCTAACTCTGAAGCAAAGCCTGCCTTTAATCTTGGCCCGATTGTCTAGGCCTCAGTCAGTGTGCATAATATCTTTCTGCTGCTGCCTTTAATTAAAACTGACATTGACAAAAGGGTGTCCATTAGTAGTGCAATAATGTGTCTAGTCAGAATAATCAGCGCTGTGTCTCATATATGAGGAAGAAAAGGACACAGTTGAGAAACATTATGGTCGAGGGTCATCTTTTTTTTTCTCTCTTTTCTTTTCCAAGATTTTGAATTGCATCTTAAAATATCACTTTGACATATACGCCTGCCTTGTCCCCCTTCAGCGTTGGACCCTCAGTCTGTAACATTCTACAGAGCTACAGAAAAAAAAAACATTTTACAGATCTTCTTTTGTATAGTTTGCCATTTGCCAAACTGGTTTTGACGAGTGGAGAGAATAAACGCTGCCATCCACTTTGTAGCATCACTCAAAAAAAAATAGCAAAAATGAGCAATGGCAGTGAACTCTCAAAAATTTAACGTGTTGTTTGCCTGAATAACTCCTGTCAGACAGTAGTAGGTATAGCACAGCGAATAAATTGGTGGCATGCCCTGAAGGATAAAACCAGGTAACGTGCATGCGTGCGTTTGTATTTTATCTGTTTATTGCAGCAAAAGTAAATAGATCAAGCATTTGTGAATACATGCTAAATATATTTAATTTATTTGGAGGTGATAAATGGCTCTCTCAGCTGTGTAATAGAATTAGAACAAAAGGAAACTGTTTTCAGCTCACAGTTAGATTTGCTTGTATAAAAAAACGTCCTTGTGAATATAACTCAAGCAGGATGATTTAGCAGGATTTAATTTCTCTTTTTGTCAAAGCACAGAACTAAACTTGCCCCCGCCTCCCTCTTTATTGAGGTTATAAATGTGGGATTTCATGTGTTTGAATTCGAAAGAAAATTAAAATCATTTCTAATAGGCAAGACGTTTTCCCATTGAATTCCTGAAGGACGTTTTGACGAGGAAGAGTAATGGTATCAAATTGTCCTTTCTTTTTAAAATGCCCCCAACAGTTCTAAGAGAGAGAGGGGGAAAAAATGCTGTTAATTTAATCAAATAAGTGACCTTTTTAAAAAGAAATCAAAGAGGATTCATTAGCTTTAGTAAAGTTTGGCTGACAGCAGCTTTGAAAGGCAGATGCTGCTGCTGTGGCTTTTAATGAGCCAACCCTAATTAGGGAGCAACACTGGAGCCTAGAGAAGGTGGCTGACTAGGAGAGGAGCCAATGGTAAATAAGCTTGCTTATTTACTTCCACTGTGTGTAATGACAGCACAAATTTTTAATTAGAAACACAAGATGGGTAAAAACAACAAAAAAAGCAAATCTTTACATTAGGTCAAACACAAACACAAGAAACAGTACAAAACTAGGCTGATGTGCCACCATTTGCCCCACCCCAACATCTCTGATAAGGGCGTTTAGCAAGGCAGGACAGATGAGGAGAGTGGTCAGGCAAGAGCATGCAGCATGAAGACACAGGAGAGCCTGACCTGCAGGCTGTTAAAACTGTGAAATGAAAGGAAGGGAGGGGTGGGGACAACTCATGTATACAATATGTGACCCTCAAGTTGTTGATGTGTGCTTTCAGTCTGAGTCAAGGCTACCAGAGTGAGCATGCTTCTCAGCCACACAGTACACAAACACAATCATAACACACAGCTTGGGCAAATATGTTAGAATCCATGTTTGACAATCTTCAAAAAAAAGAAATGTTCAAACGCATGCGCACACACAAACATGTGCACGCACACATGGGACAAAGTCCACAGCTAACAATGTGTCAGAAAGATTAACCCCTGTGAGCCCACTACCACCCCCTTGCCCGACCTGTGATTCTAAATGGCATCAACAGAAATGAAACTAACCTCAGTAAAAAGCTGCTACGAAGAAAGCCCTCCATGTCAGCGTGTGGGGTTCTGGCAGGAGAAATCACAGAGATTACTTTTTTTTTCTTCTTCACTAAGGAATGAGTGATAATCAAAAAGAAGAGCAGGAGGAAAAAAAGGAAAGACAGGAAAAAGAATATAAAATACTGATTATACATCTTCCTCCTATGCAAGATCTTATGTCTTTAATTAAAGCAGAAATATGACTTGGAACCCATCCCCTCTTTATGAACTGACATCATTAATTATACCTTGTTCCAACGAGGGATTGGATTTGCATACAACATCGGTTTGCACTGATGATATGTTTGCATCAAATAAACTCTGCCTACTGATCCCCACACAGCCTTTATTCGCTGCTGTGTGCAGATATATGTGCATGAATCCAGCTCTGCAACCACAGATCCAGTCTGTTCAGAGTAGCCAGCGGTGGTCCAGCTGCAGCCCATGTGTGGCAAGGCTGCTGTGGCTTCATGGAGCCAGGCCGCTGGGAATCGTAGCACCAATGAGGCAAAAGGATGTGGTCATGATGTCACCACTTGTATAGGTCGTTCAGAAGCCGTAGCCACAAAATACTAGAGACGCATGGCTAAAATTGACTTACAACAGGTTTCCATTTTGTTATTGGGCTGTGCAATAAATGTTTTCATTGTGTTACATTGGCTGGAAATCGATTTGGACGCTCATGCTTTGTTTTAAGTGGTAAAAACGAGCAGAAATTTAAGGAACAAATTTGTCAGTGGAAATTTTACTTGCTGCAAGTCTTTTAGATCTCACAGTGAGCCCCGTACGATATTCAGCTACTGATTAATGACAAGGATACCTTGCAAAAACATCATAAAGGCATTTCCCTCTAACATTTTGAAGTTTCATTACTTTTAACTTCTAAAAATAATACATCCACATACCACAGATCTTTTGTGAAAACACACTTTTCATGGGAATTCAACTTTAATTCCATTTTTAATATTCATGAAAAGCATAAGAACAAATGACACCTCAGTCCTTAAACATAAAGTTTAGAGACATGGGTGTAGTTCGGCATTTTCTCCTCTTTCACGAACAGCTTTTGGAGACAAAGCTTTTGAGAAAATGGAAAGAATGAGCCAGGCCCAAGGACACTGTGCCTTTCAGTCTGGCCAGCACTTAGCGGAGCAGTGGTTCCACAAGGTCCAGAGGGCTCAGTCGAGACTTTTCTCACAATAAGGTGTCTGGGGAGGCGGAGAGTGGCACAGCCAGGGGTACTGCGGCTCTGCTCTTTTTTGCACTCAGTTGGGCCCAGTGCACATAATACCATCACCATGCCACAGCGCACCAAGCCA
The DNA here is from genome assembly GCA_031762555.1 of Cynodonichthys magdalenae. NCBI lineage: Eukaryota > Metazoa > Chordata > Actinopteri > Cyprinodontiformes > Rivulidae > Cynodonichthys > Cynodonichthys magdalenae. Next base: position 1,140,815 of record JARVJO010000164.1, on the reverse strand, counting down.
GTGACAACGTGAGAAAACAACCGTCAAACAGTGCAGAGCAGATCAAGCGTGTCTCCTCACTTCTCGGAGTGCAAAAAGCACACACTGCAGGCACACACAAGCCAAGAAAATAATCAACACAAATACTGGATGTAGCAACAACAGCTAAAAATATGAACATACACTAATGTGTTCTACAATTTAGTGCATGAACTCGTATCTATGGGAATCTTACAACAGATAAAACAGAACAAAAACAGTTTTTTACTACTGAATTTGTGATTCCTTTTTAGCAGTCGACCAGACCCTAGCCATTTTATCATTATCTTGGATTGTATCCTTTAAACCCTTGTTGTTTAACCGTAACTTCACAGTGTGTATCCATGTGTTTCCTCAGCTGTTACTGCTTTCTATTATCTCATTGTGGTTAGAAACAACTTAGCTGGGACTGAGAACGCAAAGGTGGGGTTTGGACAGCAAATAACCAACCTAAAGAAAAAGTTTTTTTGTCTTAAAGCAAATACTAAGAACGTCTTGCCAATTAATCTCAGCTAATTCTAGGGCAGACTTGTTTGAAAGAGAAAAATAGAGAATTGACATCTCAAAGTTGGCCTGAACCACTGTGAGCAGCTCAGCAGCCTTTCAAAGAATGAGCTTCTGCCAAAAGCTGCCTCTGTTTAACCAAGTCTCCCACCATCTGCAACAAATGTGCTCTATTAAAGCAGTACCATATGGACAACAAGCTAGCTATTAACACGGCTTCAGCACATCCCTTAACCTAGCCCAGATTTCAAACTTCCAGTCAAATTGACTGCTGATTTAATGCACCGCCAGCAGCCATGTGGGTCTTGGCACGAGGCAGCACTCAGTCTTCAGTCATTAACAGGCTCACATAGTGCGCAGCCCACAGTGAGAAACAGAAGTTAGCTACGATTGTACTACATCCCAGGTTAATTAGTATATCCTCCTAAAATAATGAAAATGAAAAACTCTACATTCATAAAAAAAGGAGGAAAGGGTCAGGTGAGTTCAACAAAACTTCGACATGAAGCAAATGGATAAAGTACAGAGCCAGAGCAGCGGCTGCCTAGCTGGTGGCTTTTGTTTCAGTTGTTCCATAGTGATGAAACAGAAGTATCTCCATTTGCCTAGATCTAAAATGCCAGTGATTAGCCCTTCAGGGTGTAGAGGGATGAGGGTGGGGTCAGGGGACATGCTTAAATCCCTGGGGGCCTGGCAGCAATGAGGACACCTCACCCCTGCCTGAGTCACTAACCGCTCACAAAGCCACGCACTTTTTCTCCACGGCAAGACCGTGACGTCACGACTGTAAGCTCTCTCTGCTCTGCATCCACAACACAACTTGTACCTAATCAGTTACAGTTTTGTGGTTTTAACTCGACACTAGTGTATAGTAATTGTGTTTATTCCTTTTGCCTCTTGTCTCAGTTGATTCCACATTGTACAAGCAAAAGACCGGGAGAACATTTCTTCACTTGGAAGGCTGAATGTATACAGTAATGTACCCTGTGCAAATATAACTTTTTTTTATGACTGATTGTAACTATTTTTTTTGTGCTTGCCTATTATTTTTAAGCTCAATTTGAATTTTTTTGTAGACAGTTATTACTTTCGAACCCTCAAAGGTTGAAGCACATTTTTGTCAGAGCTTTTAAAACATAAACATGCTCTCAAACTTATTGTTCTGTCAGTAGTGTCTCTAGGCAAGCTACAAAAAAAAGAGATTTGATGACAGCCTAATTAAGTAAGGATTTTGGTTTTCACATCATCACAGTTAAAAATGGGTGTTTGTTGAGAAAAAAAAAAAGAAATTCCAGCACCTCATCTTTACATTATCTTAACACCCGGACCCTTCAAAATATGGTGAAACTTAGTTCAGCAAAATATCTTCACACAATCACAGAATCTATGCATGCCTTTGTGTAGGATACTGATCCAAACTCACACCTTATGATGCTTTTTACTAGCGTGAATAGCATCCAAATGACCAACGTAATCTTTCTATACTGTAACATTTGCAAAACACCTAAGCGTCTGCTTCAACGCACACACCTATTTCAGTCAGATGTGCCAGATGAGTAGTGAATTAATTTGTGTGAGCCACTCCAACATTAGGAAGGTGTGTTGAAAGGTGTCTGCTCATGTTTCAAATTAAACGCGCTGCTGGTCAGCATTAGCACCTCGCCACCCGTCGGCAACTGACACTTAGGGAGCTCAGGGGGAGGGGGGTGGGTGGAAGGAGCGATTGGGGGGAGGGGGGTCCCATCCGCTGTTCACACTGGAATAATTAGAACATGTCAGGAAGAATTAATTTCCTCATTTTTCAAAAGGATACACAGAAATTACCATGTTATTATATGACAGGGTCCCTGGGAGGATTGGATTAAATTTGATTTCTTGTGCAGCCCACACAACAAATTAAAGTCATAAATAAGATGGAAAGAAGCGGGCACAGAGCATATGTTTATGGCAATGAGTGAAGCCAGGGGAGCAGAAACAACCATCTTCATTTCATTTTATTTAAATCAGGCCAACACCGTGTGTCTGAATGACAGCAGTTGCTAATGGGTCGAGATTAGAGGCTTCTTGATATTAACACAGAGGTCCAACATCTTCTACTTAAAAGTAATAAACATGCAGGGCGTCAACTTGCAGATGAGCCTATTCTCCACAGGTAATGCTTGACACTGTGGTCTTACAGCAGCAGAAAATTATAGCCTTACATATTTTACATGTCAGTCATTTTCTTGTATGTTCCTACCTTTTATACACCTAATGGAAACGGTTTAACTATTTAAGAGTCACTTGTATTTATACAAATGTAAATGCTGATTTGCAATGCTCCTTGCAACAAATAATGACATTAATTCCCCCTTAATTTTCCTTTTAATTACATGTTTTTCAAATTGTTGTTTTACGAGCTTAGTATGGATGTAATGTGGAAATCCATGACTCCAATTTTATCTGTCAATGTTTTATCTTTGTTGAATTTTGAAGCAGTTTTTTTAAGAGGACAAACCATAAATCTGACATTCTGACAGTATAAATTGCATTTGCCCAATAAAAACCTCTATTGCACTAACAATGTGGCAACAAATCTTAATTCTTTTCAAATTGTCATTTAATTTGACTTTTTTTTTTTTAGAAAGTGTTTTTTTTAAATAAATAGATATTTGTAAAGACTTTTGCAAATGCAGGATGTCACAATTATATTTAACTTCAAGAGTTACCACATCAGAGTTCAAATAAGTGCATTGGATTGCCTCAACAACACAATGCAGGACACTCATCACGAGGCTCTGATTAAACTTGTCACCTTACTAATACAATGCAGTGCCATCTTGGCGCAGAAGAGTTTTTCAGCTTTCCTCGAAACGGGCTGTCATTAGAGCTCAGTGCTCCCCTGGGCACCACAAACTTTAAATAATTTGCAAATCAATTAACTGGCTACTCCCGACGCAACAGGGATTTCACACTCTGGGGTCGTGGTGCATTATCAGTTGGAGACGATTCATGGCTTTTTGGGCAAGAAGCTCATGGTTGAAATCATTAATTCGTTTTACCAGACTTTTAGTTATGCATTATTTTCTACAGCTGGGGTGCGGGAAGATTAATAACATGTTCTCTGGTCCTGTTTTTTATTTTATTTTTTTTTGTACCTACAGTAGATACTACGGGAGAACATGAGAAGCAGGACAGCAGAAAAAAATAAATAAATAAACTCCGAGGTTAATATATGTACATATTTTTTAAGTAAAAATATGGTTATACCTTTAAAATTAATTACGGCATAATAATAGTAATAGCTATCATATGAATCAATTATTATTCCCAAATTAATTCTGAGATTCACTGAAGTAACTGGGGTTGATAAGATCAAAACCATTGTTAAGCAGTCGTTGTCAGTCTCTGTTTAGCACGTTGACCACAATCATGGAAGGGTCAATGGACTGAAGAGGCTCATTTGCTGAATAATAGACAGTAAGCGACCATTCAAAGGTTATTCACTTTCATTTTATGATGAAGTGCTGTTTATTTAATTTCTGACAAAATGGCTCCCCACATCACTTCAGTGGAGCCATCGATACTGAGCTGAAAAGCTGCGAGACTGTGTGGTTGCAGCTTATTAGGTAAATGGCACATTAACAAAGAGTGTATCCATTCAGATGCTTCAACATACTCTCAGGTGTTTCCAGATGGGACTGAATGAGTGTAATTAAGCGTGCTATATAAGCAACACAAACTCAATTACTTCCTGTCATATTTGGAGATTAAGTAAACCTGCAAGTCTAGAATATTCAGATTCTTGATTGTCTTTAGATTCGGCTAAATATGAGCGGGACTCATCTACAGTTAGCCCTCGGGGGGCTTCGTGTCTAACAAATACTGACAGGTGTTTTAAACATTTCTGGAATCGAAACACACGTTTTTTAATTTTTAATAATCAAATTATTCACATCCCATTTCTTTTTGTCCTTAAACAGTCAAGTTTTGATGAGTGAATAGCTGAAGTCAGTTCCTAACACTAATGCAGATTCTCAATTAGTTAGATTTAACAATCAGAGATTTATTTTTAAACCTAAAACATATATTTGAATATAACCCAGCCTTGTCTGTCAATTTATACATTTTCTGGAACTCAACATTTAAAAAAATTGAAGTAATCTTTCGCAGCTAATATTTTAGTAGAAGTATAAATATGAGTTAAGGTTACACAGATTCCTTTAATTCTTTTTTAAGTTGAATCAGTATTATTTTCTTTAAGTGTATAATTACTGCCTTTACATCACATAAAATATTAAATGGAACTTATTAAAAATTTGTTGTATTTGTGATTAACTGTTTTTAATGCAAAGGTTTTATGGTGTCAATTTAAATGATCAGGTGATGTATTTAGCTGAAGTCCATGGAGTGTTGTTTTTTTTTTTTTTGCTTTATTTGATTATTAGTTGTGTCTATCTTGATAAATTTGAGCCAACTGATAACTTGCTGTTGCAACTGTACAACATTAGCAGCAGAAATAGGTTGCTGGTTGACAGGTGTGTGTTTGTCTGAGCAGAAGACATCGTGTGACGTGAAATGGCATGATCAAACAATGGCAAATGGCCCTGAACTTTGAATTCAGAGAGGCATTTCATGGCTTTTATTGAAGAGCTTCCAAGTCACATTAATATGATTCCCATGGTATCACCAATGACATTTGGAAGAAAGGAATAATATCAACTAAGTTCCTCACCTTTATTTGTTTTAATAACTTAGATATATTTTCATTAGAAATCCTGCACGGGCTGCAGCTGCACAAAGACTGTTAGAGCAATATTTATGCAGAGAGGGTTGTGGTGCACTCAGCTCTGTTTTAAAGTAAAATAATAAAAGAACACATTTCATAGTAACTGTATTACTATGTTGCTTTGGAAGTTTTAAGAAAACCTCTTAAAATGATGTTTCTGGGTACAAGAAGTGTTTAGCATCTTCACCATAGACCTGACTGTCTGGGATATTGGCTTAAAAAAGATGCTTCCTTAAAGTATTTACAGGATTTGCATGCACTGATTACATTAGTAGTAGAAGATCACCTATTCTTTATCTTTCAGATCTCAGAGATATCGTTTTTCTATTTGTAAGTTTGTCATTACAAAACCATCATTGAATCAACAAAAAGTTTGACCTGAAAACATCAGCTGAATACAAAAGACACATAGCAAATACAATGCAAAAACACCGGAACAGGAAACAATCAGTAATTGGAAAAATAAACTGCAACAAAAATAAGTTTAAGTCTAATATTTTGTAAGGTCTGTCGGTAACTTTGTGCCTGAAACTGTTTAATTGTGCATGCATTGTAAGCCCATCCAATTGTCCACCTCATTTAATGCAGGTGTTCAGTGTGGGTGAAAGTCAGCAGGGGTGGAGGAGTCGTGTGGCAAGACAGAGACAGCTGAAGAGGCAAACAGATACTTACAAAAACTGAAAGACTCGATCCCCAGCTTCCAGTGTTCACTGGCTGGCTGATTTCGAACTCATGTAAATAACCTGGAACGTAAGCACAAAGATAGAAAAAGACTTTTCATTTAGCTGGAAACACTGCATATTCAATAGAGCTTTCAGATTATTTTTAAAACCGGCAAATTTGGGCACCTGCATTTATCTATATCAAAAGGAAAAGTGAAACAAGTGTTTAAAACTTTCTTCTCTTATTTTATTCATTATCCTGTCTTCCATCCGCAGCTTTAACTAATAAATAGCTTTCCTATAAATCATTTTTATTTAATTTTGCTGTCTTTCATCAAACATTGCTTCCCAGTGATTTATTTAAAGACCATGCTCTGCTAGTTTCAGCTTGTCTATTGAAATATTTCTGTTAAAGAGCACACAAAGACCAAGGAGGCTGCCTTGTATAGGAGGGTACACATTACAAAAACTTAGGTTAGAAGAAGTGTGAAAAGGAAATGTCTGGAAGAATTAAATGGGTTGAAGGCTACATCTGGTTAGAACTGTTTTAATGCATTTACATCATTTACATTCTTACATGACAAATATTGACAGCTTATAGAGATTTTGTATTTTCTTATAAAGTGTGCACAACTATGATCTTCTTGCTGCATGTTTTGGCCACAAGACAGGCATAACAACAAAGTTTAACCTCAATGAAACATGGCGGAAAAGACAAATCTTAAATCTAGAAGAATAAAGCGCAAAAATAAAAAAAAAGAAAATGAACAAGGAATGAGATTATGGAAACACCACTTCATTTATCTGAGCTCCCAGCATAGGAAGTGGAAACGCTCTAAGCTCATTCATGTTCATTTTCTCACATTATCTTGTTTTTCACAATAAGCCAAGATCTCATTACCAGCTGATTTATACAATTAGTCTGCTTCAACACTGCCAATTAAACAAGGCCAAGGGTTTTTTTTTAAGGTCACGCTTAACTGATCTGTCACTAATTTGCACTACTGCATCTCAGTCTTCTATTGCTGGGGCCAATAAGCCACCAACAACAAGCCTGGAGAAATATATAGACTTCCACGGTATTGTTGTCAGAGCACAGCGCAGTCGGCTGCGTGGGAGGATGGTGGGCTAACGCGGTGAGACGGGTCTGAATGTGGCAGCCTTGAGGCTAGATGTGACAATAGGAGAGAGGGGGACCCCTGTGACCCCCCAGCTGAATGGAAAGCTGCTCCATACAGCAGTGTGTTCCTTGCAACACAAAAAAAAAAATACATTTTATTCCAAGAAATGTACTTTACACGCATTAACACAATTTTTCCCTTTTTTATTTTGATAAAGATTATTATACAAAGTTTTATTTCATTTCAAATAAAAAAAAACAGCATTAGTTGATTTAATCATAAGCACCACCTCGGATCTTACTGATTTAGAGTTCATTTCAGCTCATTAAATCCTGGATTCACACATGTACAAGATTAACTTTGATTTGAAACTATTCAGTCAAGAATCTATTCCTTTGGGTGGGTGGGAACATAAAAAATATGGTAATTTAGTAATTCTTTGTCTAAAAACATGAGAGTTCATGTAATCACAGAGTATTATTAAAACCATCTTTGAATTAATAATTTGATCTTAATTGAGAACAATCGGGTAAATAAGACATGGGGAGCTGGATTCCACTGCTTATTTAAGTTAATTATGTCAGTGAGAGGAGGAAAAAAATAAAAACGAGAAACACAAAAGAAGTTATAATTGAAAATAATGAACGAAGCCAGATGACATTATAATGAAGCGAATGTAGGAATCCCTGTGGTTTAGTAAGATTCTGTGTCAACCGGCTATTATTTTAGCAACATGTAGAACCAGGAAATATTAAACAAACCCTCTTTTATTACCAATCACATAATTAGCAAGGGTTTTAAACACAGTTACAAGCAGTCAAGTTATTGTTTCAGTGTGAGACAAGAAATAGCTTCTATTTAAATAATCATATAAAAATAGTGAAGACTTTTTTTTTTCTTGCTCTCAGGTACCAAACTGTGAACACATGCAGCTGACATCAAAGCAGCGGAGACAGATAGCTCACAGCCACCTGTGGCATTTCTGTCAAAGAGTGGCCTTTTCTCCTGTTTTGGCTGCAAACACGCACACACACGCACACAAACGCAATGCAATGAAAGCTTTCATGTGAAGTAATCATAGCATCATTTACAACCATGACCTGTACAAATCACACACACACAAACATTGATTATATTTCATCAGCTCAATTGCTGTCCATCCTGGCTCCACAGGTTAGAAAATACAATTATTTTAAACCCATATTTTAAATAAATCAGACAGACTCCAAATTTGAATTTCATATGTTGACCAGTATCTATTTTATCCGTCAGCTTTTTGGTCATTTGAGTCTGAGCTTCTTGTACAGAACAGGATAAACTAGTTTTACTACCAATGTTCAGAAATATTCCGTTTCAGATTCCAATTCCAAATGCATGTGTGTGTGTGTGGTGAGGGGGGATACGCTTGATTTAATTTCACTTGCCCATAACAGAGAGCTGTCTTCTTCATCCATCATGTTACGGAGGCTCCGCATCAATAAGCAGCATCGCCACAGCTGTATGGAGCACAGCAGAGGCCAATCTCCATCTGTTCTGACAAAATTCCAGTTGTGGTTCCATGTACTTTATTTAATACAACATACAGCTATGACATTTTTACGTTTCCTGCATGGATGGTACTCGTCGCTGTGTATGTCGATGTGCCTTCTGCGTACCGTGCATGTGTGCTGAAGTTGTGAATGGGAATATACGCGAGCAAGCGAAAACTTATGCTTCAACTCCTGATTGGAATTTGTCCAGATCTGCAGCATGTTTTTAAAAATATCCTCCCAATCCTCCGTCCCAAATCCTCACTCTCCTCTTCGTCCAAACGTGCTAAAGTAGGAATTCTGCAGAGTTAGTTATTTTGACAATAGAGGTAATCTATGCCATCAGTAGGCTGCTCCCTACCTGGATGCAGTGTGGTTATCTCTGCACAAGCAGCAGCCACATAGTTAGGCTGGAAACTGCATGGGGGGGACTTTAGGATGCAATGAGATGGGGCTGTAACAGTGGTCCCAGGGGAAATGGGGTAAAGAGTAAGGGGGGAGGGGGTGTTGGAGATGGAGCTTAGAACATTCTGCCACAGAAATGTCTGATATCGTAATTGAACATCTGAAATTGCCTGTTAAATATCCAGTTCCACAAAGTTAATTCTTCATGTATTAGCCTCATCCGAGAGGAACAGCGAGAGTTGAGGTAAACTGTCGACACACAAACTGTGTTTACTAGTTCGATGGACACGTCTGTGGACAGGTAAGCTGTCCAGCAGAGTGTCGTTAAAAAGAAGAACTGTATTTCTACAAGAGATCTGGTGTATCATTGGGTTATTTGGTGTTGGAAACATGGTCAGTCACAGCCAAACAGCTGTTATACACTCCAGTGCACTATTATTTATCACAACCTAACCAATCTTTCCCTCTGTTTTTTTATTTCTACTCTGTTTCTCCCAGACTGTTTTTTTTGTTTTGTTTTGTTTAGTTTTTTCTGGCTGATCCTGCACTGACACTGAAATACATCAGACGAGACGTTCACAAAACGTTTCATGCCAGCGTGTCACTCCAGTTAAAAACGTCTTTGTCAAGAGTGAAACAGTTTCTGGTGTTTTGGCAGAGCTGATGTCAGATAAAGGAGCGAAGGAAAAAAGTCCCACTCTTGAAGATCAGCTTTTGTACTGAGAGTTTGTTACAGGCTCGGTTCAGAAACAGTGCCGGGGGTGAACAAGACTTTCTTGGCAAATACATTATCTGTCATTTCTTTGCATCAAATAACGGGGATAAAATCCTATTTACAGAGCAACTGAGGCAGGGAGAAAATGTTTTCCTCCACAGTGGACAGCTTTCAGTCCCCAGTGTTCCTAACGGGCTGCTCTGCAGCCTATCACTTCTTTTATTTCCTCGCACAGTTTTTTTTGCTCCAAAGACTGTGAAGACAGAGAACACAGAATAGGCTTGTCTTTTGGCACGCTGAGAAGCTCTCTTTTCTTAACTTTCGAGATATGCACACGTTTCTTTTTCCTTTTTATTTCTTCCTTGTTTCATTTCTCATTCGGTGTGGAGCTTTGTGTTGGTGTGCATGTTGGGGGCAGGGGTATGAAAACAAGTTCCCCCCCCCCCATTTCTCTCTCCCAGGTAATGTGTTTATTTTCCTGGACCCATCTTCTAGTTTACTGCGTGGTGGCGTTTCTCCCCTCTTATCGCCTGGCCCTCGTGGGGCACTTTAGCCCCTCAAATCCTGTTCACCACATACTGGTTTTAGAATCTGTGAAATGAGTGCTAGAGAAGCGTGGCCACAATGTCTGCCTGTGTTGCTACTGGACTCAGATGGGCTTGGTGCTTTTTTCCTTTTTTTTTTTTTTTTTTTTTTTTTTCCAGGGAGATGCATAAATGGAAGTTTTTAACACCTCAAAGGAGGCTGGGCCTTTGTGGAGCCACACTAGAGAAGCCTGACAGTCTCCTGAGGAGGCAGACACACTGAGTGCTGCAGGACAAAGAGCTGGAGGAGCAAAATCAGCGGGGGCATCACTCTGCTTTGGGCACCAGACATGCACATGCACACATATAGTTGCACTTACATACATGCACGCAAACAATCAGTTCAAAGACAGAACTGATGTGTTCCTGTCAGCAAATCCAAGATGATCAAAAGAAGCAGTTGTGTCAAATATATCATAACAACTGTATTCTATGTAAAAATGTTATTCAGCTATAAACCCTCATGTCTGTCGTGCAACATTGTTTCAGGTAGAAAATCAGGCGGCATGCAGCAATAACAAGAATAATAGTTTTTTAGCTGTTAAAATCAGCATACAGTGCTAACTCTAAATAGGTTTATATGTGATTAATTCAAGTAAAAACACAACCAGCAATGTTTACTTCTTATTGATTTCAGCTCCACTGTTTGAAAATAATTCACGCATTTCCATCCCAATTTTTCGTTATTGAATTTTTTTTTACAGCCCAACAGCTGGCTTTTACAATCAGGTTTTATGCTGTTTAGATGGCTACAATAAGCATTTAGATGCAAATATGTTTGCCTTGTACAAAAGACCTGCAACTTCTGTCAGAAGCAACATAATCAACCTGCAATTGTCTCCAGGCTCCGAGATGTTTCCAGTTACAAGGCCTTTAAGCTGAAAGCATCTGTATTCAAATGATTCCCCATTACAGGCACGGTTTAGTGTGGATATTTTCCAACGCTGCCGCACTGAAAATCAATCACATGGTGAATTAAACCAGAAAGAAAACAACTGATCCATAAATGATCAGGTTATAAAGAAGCATTGGAGTCCACAAATTGTTCCGGTTTTTTTTTTTTTTTCGTAGTGTTGAGGGAAAGCGAGGATGCTCTATTCGATGGCATTCTTTTTCAACAATCTCATCTTATGATCACACAATATTAAAAACCAAAACAAAACCTTTGCCTTTACTCTGTTTAGTTCCATACAATGTACAGCAGGTTCAAGTGCTGAAAGGAGAAACCTTTCTATGTTAGAAAGCTCCTACACTTCTGCACTGCACAGTGTTCTACAATATAACTGTTTCACACTATTTGTCTAAAAAGAAATAAAAAAAATTTGGTTTCTGGTCTTTCTCTTATTTCATGGAGTACTAAAACAAATGAATTACAGTCATAAACAGGAGGAAATTATCCAACTTGCAGACTGAAAACGTAATACATAAAAAAACAAGAAAAGCCTGCATGCAGCTAGGGTGAAACCCTTTTCTCTGCACCCATTGTTCCTGAAACCATTAGAACAATGAATACTTCAAGCTCTGATTTTGGTTCTTATTTACAGAGGTCATTTGTCTTTTACTGAAACCCACAATTAATAACAGTGTTCACAAATGCAACGAGTCCATTTAGTTAGAGGGAAAATGATCCATTTAAGAATATTTCTGCTTTCTTAATCTTCTAAACAGGGAAATGATTTAAAAGGTCGACACAAATCTTCAGTGACGTGGCAGGAATGTAAGGCACTGTACTTTCTCCCTCTTCCCATTCTTTCTTTCTGGCTCAGCTCTGTTCTTTTATCCTCCTCATTTACCTTTACCCCCCCTGTTGTCCTGTAGGGGTTGAAGGGCCAAGAGTTGGGGACAAGTAGCTCAGGGTGGGGCTCTACTTTGCTTGTCCTCTCATAGGAAACAAATGTAGTGTTTGAGCCACTGATCACTGCCGTAATTGAGTTTAACACTCCTTTTCTGGATTACAAAAAAGGGCTTTTGAAATGAAAGGTCACATTACCTCCACAGTCAGGCAATAAATAAGTCAAACAAGGTAAGAGGTTCTTGCAAGCATTTGTTATTGGCAAATTTAATTAGCAGGGAAAAAAAACAGGAAGCTGTTTCATTCTATACTGTACAGAGAAATGGTAGTACGGGAGCTGCAGTAGCTCGGCGGTCTGTGCTGCAGTCTTTTATTCAGCAGGCTGCAGGTTCAAGCCCAGGTTAACGTAATGACTCCTGCAGTAGGGAGCAGCCGACTGAAACCCCCCCAAAATAAATTGCATTAAAAAACGTTTAACTTCTATGGTTCAAAAGAGGTATAAAATATTTTAAAAATACATTTATCAACTGGTTTTCTCAATTTAAGTCAAGTTCATCAAAAAATGCATTGAGTTTAAGGCATAAATGCTGTTTAATTCAAGAGATTCTATCCTAATCCTACATTTTTTTATTTCCACAGCTATTAAGCACATACTAATCATAGGGAAACACTTGAGTCATGGACAACATTCTTAACAATTATTCTTTGCACTTTAAAAGCATAATTCTGTCCATTATGTAAGATGCCATATAGGTCTATTGTCTATTCACTGCAGCACAAAGAGAGGAAACAGGCATAAAGTAAGGCTGCAGTCTGGACTGGAAGCACAGAAGGTGGCCAAAGCAGGGCACAGAACAAGAGAATGAGAAAATGCTCTACACCCAACAAGCTACAATGTGCCCTTTGTGACATAATGCACTCTGCACTGCAGATTGTGGAAAACAGTCTAAATTTTACTAGTTTGCATATCCAGCAATAACAACTGACATCACAACCAGTACATTATATTCCACGTTTCTGGACCTGTTTCACGTTTAATGGAGAAGGCGGGGAGGGTGGGGGGTAAGGAAAACATTGTCAGCCAGTTATTATATTCTCATCATGTCCTGGAAGCCCATTACAGCATGGCACAACCAACACTAAAACGGAGAAACTCAGCAAGCAGACGGTTGAGGAGCACTCAGACTCACAGTAAAAATTTGCGGCGCACAGTTCAGTGCTGCAAAAAAAATTGGTTCAAACAAATAATCTGCGCCTACAGATTTTGTGTTTAACTTTTGGTTGTGAAAGTTTCTGCTCAAGTATTCACTGGGCTCAAGTGTGTCACCCATGGACCAAGTGTCTTTCCGAAGTGACTAAGCTGCTTTTCAGACAGCGGTTAACACTGTCGCCTCACAGCAAGAAGGTCCTGGGTTCGACCCCTGGTTCGGACCTGGGTCTATGTGGAGTTTGCATGTTCTCCTCATGCTTGCTTGGGTTTTCTCCTGGCACTCTGGTTTCCCACACACCCCAAAAAAACATGTACAATGGGTTGCCTTCAGGCCCAGGCCGCCGTTTCAAAAGAGATCTCTCAATGGGATTTGCCTGGATAAATAACGGTTAAATTACATTAAATTTCATAATAATAAACAAAAGATAGGTAACATAAACTATATTTTCTTTCCACATCACATTTACCTTATGTTGTGTATTTAAAATAGCCTCAATTAAAAGAGCAACTGATAAACACAGAAGTTGAAGCTAAGAAAATACTCATAACGTTAATGAAAATACATTATCTGGTAAACAGTTATAGGGGATTATATTTTAACTGAACTAAACAATTGGAATTAAATAAAATAGATTCCTTCAAACAATCTTTAAAATATGATTTACTGAGCATGTTAATAAAACGTGATTATTTATGAGTTGGATCAAATAATCTGACTTACAACTTATAATTTTGAAGCTCAATAATTGAATGGATGAAAAAAAGAAAATGTTTGTTGAATTTGTGTGTGTATGTGTGTGTGCATGTATGTTCATGTGTCCATGTCTGCTCTCCACAGTCCTCCACCCCCCTCCTGCCCTAAATGTGGTTTTAGGCTGAGTGTGGCCAAACAGTAAAATGTTGAAATTGGAAAAAATATTACCCTTCTTTTCCTTGAATAGCAGAGAGATAAGCACCCTTTAGCTATGAAGCCGGTGGAGTTTAAGCTTATTATAAATACCTCTCGGAGCACAGAAGCATGTACTGGAGAAATCAAAGGGAGTAATAGGCAGGTAAGCCAGTGTCATTTTAAGAAGGAAGTCAGTTGTGAAATTGTAAAATCGTGAGGCCCCCACTGCCAATCTGCTTCCTTCAGAACACTCCCAGAAATGAATTTTAATGGCTGTGGCTATCATAGATCTGGAAAAGTTTGTGAGGCAAAATGAAAAAAAGAAGAAAAAAAAAGAAATTCCAATGTCAATCTCTTCATTGATGAAGACTAACAATATTAGGAGCATTTATCTCTTTGATTAAACAGTTTGTACTTTGACTTTAACAAGAATGCAGGATTCTTTAAGCTTCCTAAAGCAGACTAGACTTTGCAGAACATTCCTCATGGTTTCATGTTAAATTGGCTGTAAAAGTCCATTCTCATATGCTGGAATGAAACTACTATAAAAAATCCCAATATATTTTTCCTAGTTGTGTTTAAGTTGTGAGCTGCTAATCAAATATGTGATTTTCTACATGTACTGAGCGTACTTAAGAAAAAAAAAAAAAAACAGCTGATGTGAATTTACAGTTCCGTGTTCTGCTGTGCATTTTGCGTCTAATAGCTTAAGCTGTAAGGCTCCTCTGCGGAGATCTGTTATAAAGATGATACTATAACACAGTTGATCTGAGGCAGCCCAGACTCTGCAGCGCTCATATAATCTATAAAAATACACACACACGAGCTAATACGTACTGTGTGCTTTTTTTTTTCTCCCCTGAATATTCATCCATGTTTCCACATCATCTGCAGGTTTCCTAATCACAGTCACTTCCCCTTTAATCACAGGGCTCTAATTAGGTCCTAATAAACCATTTTGCCATCCTCTTGGAGTGCCTGTGTGTCACTCACACATCAAACCATGAAATACAATATTAAGGGGCTGTCAACCTCAAAGGAAAGCTCATCCAGCAGCAGCAATACAGATACTGCAGGCACACCCTCTTACACTAATTGAAATTATTGAAAGCTCTGCTTACATGTGACACTTGGCCAGGTCCTAAACCATAGCCTGCAACACAGCAGTGCAAGCATGATGGCTGCGCCAGCGCTGAGGCTCTGCTGGTTTCTGTGATGTTAGATAATTGTTTAAACCTGAGTGGATATGGCACAAGCCTCATGTCGCTTGTTTTTCCAAGAGAGTGGGTAAAAATGTTATCCCCAGTTTTTCTTCTCCTGTTTCTCCCATTCTAATTCAGTCCAGCTTTGAGGAAAGCCTCAATGGTTCCATGTTCATCGTGGAGAACCCGTGTTGGAGATGGGGATCGTTGACCATAAAGTCGATATAATGATGACTGTTTAATTAGAAGCCTTTCTTTGGCCTGGCCATAATCCAAACTCCTCCACCCTGCAGATGGTAACCAATAAATTTAGCTTTTCTCAGACTGAAGATGAATATTGTACTTCCCTCATGTTCTCCAAAGCCAACCCCTAACCAAGAACACAAAGCCTTTTTAGCAGAAATAAAACCAAAACCATAGCAATGCTGGTGAAGTTAAACTGCGTCTTCATTTCTAATTTTTTTTTTTGTTTTGTTACTTAAAGTTTTTTTTTTAATTTAAGAGAGCATTTTTGATTTTACATTAACTTTACATTTCGCTGACTCAAAGCTTTATTCGGGAAAAGCAGCCTGAACTTTTGCAGTAAACTTGCTCAGACAGAAAAATAAGACGTGCAACAGAATGCAAAGCCAGTTCTGTCTTAAAAGCTTGCTCATCTACTCAAACCTTCACTATCCCAGTTTACACAAAACAAAAATCTGCAAACATAACCAAATATTCTGACCAAAGAGTTGCAATGTTCTGATTTGCATACCACAAAAATATGTCTAAGAGGCGGCTGAACAACCGCTGTTTAAGTGTTTTGCAGAGTGGGGGGGTGGCTATTGAATGAGCCCTATCACATTTTTCTTACTTTTACTCTCAGTGATCATTTTATTAAAATGAATCACCTAACTTTCTCAGGCCAAACATCATATTCTGACATCCAATTTGAAAAGTTGTGACTGTAGATTTTGGCGCTTCTGGTTGGAAAAACACTGAGAAGACAAAGTGCTTTTTAGGAATGTGAATGACAAGATTTCATTCTAGAGCCATGATCTCATTGTCATGATTATTTTTTGTAGATATTGCAGACAATCATCCATTCATCTTGTCTGGTTGGGGTTTAAAAAAAACAAAACAAAAAATGAATGTCTTGCTGTTTTAAATACAAGACCACCCCTTCCATCTTCCTCTGTCCACACCAATGTGTCAATCATCACCCTGCAAACCAGCCTCCTTCCAGATGTTTGCATGCCCGTGACGCCTGGCAGAAACATCACTCTGCTTTGTGTGTGTGTGGATTATATGTGGGTGGGTGGCGTGTGCCAGAGTGGCTGTCCCCTCAGACTGTCAAAGAGCCTCATGGGAAATTTACTGTTGAGCCTAACCACAGGCTCTCAGTTGTTTCAGCAGATTTTTTTTTTCCACATTTATGGTTGAGATTATCACAGGTGACACTTTCTTTAGTTTCAGTGTGCAAGCTCTGAGTTGCTACAATTATTATTACTCATTAGCTGAGAAAGTCAGAAGCTCCTTCAGTGTAAATCAAGACCAGGTGAAATGTTCCCACTGCTCCCAACGTAAGTGTCGATTTTAAACTCTGAATTTACAGAAGGTAAGCACAGCTTACAGATCACTTCTGTTTAATCTGAGATTTCATTTTTCTTTCAGCTTCAGTGCCTCCTTTGTTATTGTACAAAATGAAGAGTAGGTGATAGACAAAGAGACAAAAATACTGTAAAATTAAGCAAAAACAAAAACGTCAATGATTTCAAATACAAAACTGTCTAATTTTCTTCCTGAAAATTAGTGGGATCTGATGCAACAAGCTCACCAACATCCTTATTTGTGCAGAGTCTTAAGTATTAGAGAGTCTGCTCTTAGATCATCTTTTCACCAGCAGGGTCTGAACACCCTCTTCCATTTATTCAGTTCATGTTTGAAAGGATTACAAAGACAGACAAAGAGCAACATAAAGACAGTGACAAGAAGAAAGCTCGTGGTTGCTTGTGCCGAAGCCATTTTCTCATGATGTACATTAAGAGCAAATCCTTGCAACACGTCCGAGTTACAGCATAAAGTAATAATTCAGAAAGGAAACAAAAGGCCTGGCTTGAAGAGATGCTATAGTTAACTTCATCAGAACTTCAGTCACAAGAACATTACCATCTATTCCCGCACCCGCCTCCTTTTTTGTCGCTTTGATTTATTTTTGGCATTGCGCATTAGCGTTTTTCCACAGGAAAAACTGTTGAGAATTTGATTTCTGGCCCAGTACCTCCTTTTCTTTTCCATAACGTTCTGGCCTGCTTTAGATGCCACAGTAGCTGCTCCATGATGCAAGTGGGGTGATCAGGATTTGTTTTCATCCCAGAGCACTAACACACATTCTCCCTTTCTCTCTCTCTGGAGAAATAAAAAAATATCCAAAACAAAAGCAGGGTTCTGTTTAAGTCTGTTTACAGAAATGCAACAAAAACAACAAGTGCGTCTTTTCTAATAGCATTTATAGGCTTAGATGGTAAAAACATTGTCAAGTTATTATGTTGCAGCTGCTGTATGTTCACGCTTTCTATTCCAATAATATCTCCACAAACTTTCTGCAACATGTTCGATCAGTATGAAGAAAGACAGAAAGACTTCCTGTGCCTGCATTGCCCAAAAATGTGTTTGCATGCAGAGGTACGCTCTTCATACAAATACAGATGCAACTACACACAGCGAAGTTGCAAATCTGATCTAAAAACACAGCATCCCTTTAAGCCAGAAAGTCCCGTTAACCTTTTCAGTCATGACCGCAAAGAATACCTTACATCTTTTGTCTGATCAAGCTGGCAGATGTCGACTGTGAAGCTCTACCAATCAAATTATTCTCAATCGTTCAGCTCTAACAGAACACAGAAAGTACTTGAATTTAAAAAGTTACATTCCATCTCAACCACGAGACTCATTTTGAACCCCGAACTTTCTGGTGCAGGAGGATTATTCACATTAAATGGTCTATAATTGTACCATTTCCTAGTTCTTAAAAAATGATTTTTTTTTAGAGCATTTTCTCACATTTTATTTTTCATAGAAATCCATGTCACAGCAGACCCATTTTGGCCCAAGTTCTGTTGCTTCCTTCGAGGCTCTGGTTTGCCCATGGGATGGTCTGATACAAGCACAATGGGTGGGGGGGTGGGGGTGATGGTGGGGGTCACAAGGAAAAGGCTTGTTGTGAAGCTTTTGTACGTGAGCTTTGCAAAAGCCCACATTACACTAATCTCTTTTTCCCTTCTTCGCTCACAAGACACAATCTCAGCTCTTTAGAGACTCTTCAATCCAAGCAGGGCAAAAATCACTCGAGGCAAAAGATCACAGCTTCTTCTTTTTCTTTTCTATTTTCCAAGAAGTCAAAGCTTTCTGCATCAAGGTCACTTGCAGTCATATACATAAAAGCCATTTATCTATTAATGCAGAGACAAAAACATTTTTGCAGTTTTACTAAAATAACAATAAAAACCATGACTGCAGTTGGGGAATGTTACCAAATCAAAAACCAACTTCATTTATGCATTAATGTAAACCTTGTGGCGAACAACCTCTGAAAAGGAGGACAAAAACTAACCGATTAGAGCGTTTTCTATCTCCTTTTTTTAAAAACTCGCATTAAGAGCTGAATACAAATATCCACAAAAAAGAACACAAATGTTTGCTTAAAATTCAGTTTCAACCACCTGCACTTTTTTCCACACGAGCTGACAGTTCTCAGCCTTGGTCTTTATGCTGTGTGTATGTGCGTGTGTGTGCGCGTGTGTGTGTGGAGACTCCAAAATCCACCACATTTTAATTACTGCCCGGCTGCACTGTGTGCCTCTTTGATATGGAAATGCAGGCAACCATCTTCACACAGCCACTGTACAAATCTTCATTCGATTCATAAAAAACAATGAGCCTCACTAATTCCTCCACCTGATTACAGTCCCCAACCTGCATGTGTGTCAGAGAGCCACCAATGCCCCTTGAATTTATTCTACATATTAATGCGTAATTTAAAAAAATACATTTTGGAGGAAAAACAACTGGCTACTTACTGTTGCATTTTGAAGTCAAAGTTAATTAAACACAACTATATGGACGGAAAGAATGTGTCTAATTATTTTTTTAGAAAAACATATTCAGTGGGAGAGTGGATGACACGGATCAAAATGGGCCACTTAGGTTACGTCTGCCATTATGCAGGTCCCTGTGATGATACACTTATTTACATTTATTTTTCCATCTGTAATCCTTTAATGTAAGCAATACTGTTCACTTACAGCACAGGGACATGAAGATCTAAGAGTAGAAACAAACGGTAAGAAATAAAACACTGCTGCTCTTGTCGATGCTCATTGAGTGTTGGTATTTATGCAGCAGGTGATGATTGCTTTTGAATTTTAGGAGAAGTTAAAATTTTACTATTACTTAAACCTACATTCAGGGATGGAAATCTTTCAAATTAAAAAAAAATTGGAGATTAAGCTGTATTAAATTCAGCAAATTTAAGGTCAAGATGCTTTTTTTTTTTTTTTTTTTTTTTAAATCGCTGACGTGTTGCTCTGTCTTTCATATCAGGAGCATAAAGACCCACCTTCTGCATATTTGTTCCTCAGGTGACCCTCCTTTTTATCTGTTTTTCTCCCTCTTGGAAACAAGTTGCACTTTTTAAAAAGCCATGTTTAATCACCGACATAAAACACACCAGAAACTTCTTGCCAAAAGGGCCAAGCGTCCCACCTCTCCCGCCCCACGACACACACAAACACGCTGTGGCGTCTCCCATTAGTTTTGATCATTGTTGAAATTTTCCGCAGCAAATCAGATAACACTTAGAGAGACAGCTGTCACAACATGTGCCGCCACATTTATTATCTGCTGGAGTCCTCCGACCTTCTGCTGCGCTCTCCTCCTCTACCTTTACCAGACCTGCTGTTGTTTACCTCCTCTCATATCTCATGTTGTTTATCACCACCTCCACCACAGAATAAGGGCTCCCCCCCCACCCCCGTATCCGTGAACCCCCTCAGTTGCCCCCTTTCTTCTCTGCCCTGCTCCGCCTGCGTGTCCTTGCTGTGTCACTTTGAGAGAGCAAACTAAAGCATCACATAACTGCAAAGATAAACCTGCAGGTTCTGGTTATGTGGTATCGATGGCATTTGTTCAGGAGAGACAGAACGGCTCATTGAAATGTGATGTTTCAAAATCAACAGTGGTGTTTACCCAGGTCAAAAGCAGAGACACACTTGCAAAATATCTGGGCGTGTGGAAAGTAAAACTCATTTGTGCATATGCCAAGGCATAAATAGACTCTGTCTCACACACACAGACACACTGACGATAAAGTCAGGTCAGATTTACATAAAAATATACGTCCCAAGAAGACAAGGAGAGATCAGGCTTTGTATACATTTGACTGTTTGTCTATAAAAACACACCAGTAGTTCCACCCCATAGAAAAATGCTTTTTTTTTTATTCCTTTTCATGAAATCAGCTTATCAGGAGTCGAATTGTTTGGAATATCAATTTCAGTTTGGCAGGAAAACACAGATCGTGTAGAAAGAGCAAGGCCATGAAACGAAACCTACACACACCAGCACTTTTATTTGCATCACGGCAAGCCTTTATGATTTCAAAAAACTGCTGATCCCCCCCCCTTGCCTGTTAAATAAAATAATACTTTCTGAATACCAGTAAAAAAAAATGTCAATTTTGTGCTTTGTCTTTGGAGCTTTCTATAATGAAAAATTCCAGCAAGCATTTAGTTTAAGAAATGAGGAAATATATGAGCAACTAATTAAAAAGAAGAATAATCCATGTAAAAACACATTTCTATCAGTCTTCTCTTTAATCTCACTGATTCCTGCAGTTTGATTCTGTTTTTCAACTCATTCCACCTTCATATGTTCAAGAACTATTCTGCAACAAGAAATTATTCAAGCACGACAGCTTTTTTTAGATAAACTCGTCAACTTCTTATATTCCATTCAGTCACACGAACAGATTTAAAAACAGCGATGACAGTGATTTTGGTTTAACAGAAGGGAAAAGGTAAATCTCAGCAGGAAAGTTGATCAGTGGTGAGACACTTGAACAGAGCAGGATGTGTTTGGACATGTGAGACAGGTGTCTCTCTCCCTCTCTCACTCTCTGCCTAAATGAAAGTCCTAAAAAAAATTTTTTTGAACTTATTCTGACACATCAGCATCTCTAACTGTTTTCCTGAGTCCTGGTGAGGGAATGATGTCTTATTGCTCAATCTTGGAAAACAAAAGTCAAGTTATAATCCTTGAATTATAGTGTCAGAATAACTTAATAAATGTGTTTTTTTTTTATTGCTGTGCAGTTTGTATTACAAGGTGGCAACTAATTATTTTATTTATTAGTTGTTGTTTATGATGACAATAAATTGTTCTGAACTAAATTAATGAACTGTAAAAAAAATATTTTAAAAGGACTCACAAAAATACAATTCATAATCTCATTATTAGGATGAACAAAACAGCTGCAAAAATGAGTTTTAATAAAAAAATGTGATTAATAAAAGAATGTTTCTGCAGAAATCAGTGAGATATTTTCACTAAAAGCCGAGCTGAACTGGCATCAAAGCGCTGAAGAACAGTTTTTCACTTCTTTCTTTTTCCCCCCCTCCTGTCGCTCTTTTTGGGTGAGCTGCAGCCGACAGAGTCCAACTCCTACAGAGACACAGCCGAGTGTCCCTGTATAGCTGCAATCAGGACAATGTGCTGAATGGACAGTCTAATTATAAATGTGCCATTTAGGCTCGCGTTTGGGCTCCAGAACCGCCTTACCTTATGAGGAAACCTGCAGAACCGTCAGAGAGAGGGCGCGAACGGAGAGGAGGAAGAAAAAATAAACTTTTTAACTCTTCAGAGGAAAAAAAAAGACAGTTTTCTGTGTGGAGAGCTGGGATGTGGAGTTTTTAGAGAGAGAAAAAAAAGAGGATTCCAGGCTGATTAATTAGCCACAGGTGGGGTGAAAAATCAGAGGACAAAAACGCACGTGCTCAGGCGACAAATAAAAATAAGTTCATTAAGTTTTTTTTAAGTTTACATGAGATTTAAATCGTATTTTTTCTGATTAAAATGATATAAAATGGACTCCTGCAGCAGCTTTAAGAGGGCCGGTTTTTGTGCAGGAATTTTGAGAAACGCTTTTTTTCTTGAAAGAACTCAAAGCACGCGCTGTTTCCATCATTCAGGTTTTCTTAAAAAAAAAACTAAAATAACAACCCTGCTGTTTTAAAATTAATATTTTAATTAAACAAATATATGTGTTTAAATCTAGAAATGCACATTTTATGCGGCCGGAACATCTTAAAACTTTGTTTTGCATTATATTTTTGTATTGATTATTAATTTTATTTTTTTTTTAGTGGTGTAAAAATAATTAAGGTTAAAACACTCCTGACAGGAGAAGTTGTGGATGCTCAGTCCGGAGCTTTTAATGTATAAATCTGTTTGTTTGAGTTTATTTTCTAACCCACATTTACTCCTGTGATTGTTGGATTTAATTTATGACTTATGCATTCTTCAGGGGTCAGTTCCCCTCCGACCCCTGAGAAAGTTTAGGAGCGAATTCCCAGAAGCTGCGCGGCTTAAAGAAACTCTGAGTTTCTTTCCTGGAATAAAACACAGAGAGTTTAGGACAAACAGAATCACGGACTGTGGACCAAAAAAAATGTGGACTGAGAGCTTCAAATAGACTTGTCCACATCGCGCGCGGAGACAGGAAACCTACCGGGGCGCGAGCCACTGTCAATGAATACCGCTCTGTGGACAGAAGTGAAACTGCCAACAGCGGCATGAAGTTGGGGGACTTCATGTAAACACAGAGGCAACTTTTACACATTTAAATGCTTATTATGAATAATGACAATAATAATAGGCCTAATAATAAAAACACTTAGCTGCGATAAAAAGGGGAGAACGTTGCGGATGAAAAGCGCTCCGAGGGGATTTAATAACGCGAACTATCTCCGCTCGCGCCACGAAAACCTCAACTCTAAACAGTGAAAACAAAGATTATTTCAAACTTTTAGGATACTTTTTTTTACACTTTAACGTGGTTAAGCTGTCCTAAAGTCAAACTGTTAAGGAGACATTCGTAGAAGCCGAGTCCGCTTAAGCTCTCCGTCTCGCGCGTGTTCCGATTATTTAGATTAAAAACAAAACAACGAGTTGGGGGGAAAGTGTCTAAGTTTGACACTCGCTCTCCTCCACACAGAAACTTGTCATGTCTCGTGTGAGTTGGTCGCGCGAAGAAGTTTCTGAGTGTTTTTAGTGGAGCGCAGGCAACGCGCGCAGGACGCTTCTCTGACAGCTCGCTCGACTTTCAGGAATCAGCGCTGAAACAAAAAAGACCAAAAAGAAGAAGAAGAAAAAAAACATCTTAAAACAACCTTTTACCTTAAAGATGGAAGCCGTGGAGAAGAAAGCTGCGCGTCCTTCCTCGTGCGTTAAAAACACTAGAGACTCGACTTTAGACTTTACTGTAAAAAACCTAAAGTGAAATGTAAAGACTGAGCTATCTGTTGAGCGAAAACTTGTCTCTGCTCGGCCATACAGGAGCGGGATCCCGTACACACACTCACTCTCTCTCTCTCTCTCTCTCTCTCTCTCTCTCTTTCTCTCCCTCTCTGTGAAGTTCAGTTGTCCAAAACTACAAGTACCTTTTGTTGTTCCCGTCTACTATCTGCTCTTTATCTCCCTCCCCTCGCGCGCACACTCAGGAGAAGAAGACTCGCGGCCGAGCTGCTGTCAATCTTGGCAATCAATGCGCGCAGCCATGTCGCAAGTATTCAAAGCATTTCCCGTCGTGCAACATCAGAAAGTGAGTGGCCAGGGCATTGATCTGAGGAAGGCAAAGAGGCAGGCCGGGGGGGGGGGGGGGGGGGGGGGGGGGGGGGGGGGGGGGGGGGGGGG
>JARVJO010000164.1:1102011-1116367 GCA_031762555.1 Cynodonichthys magdalenae | reverse complement strand
CTCCCCCCCCCCCCCCCCCCCCACACACAACCCCCTCCCTCCCTCCTCCTCCCAGACACAAGAGATGCACACACACAGAGAGAGAGAGAGAGAGAGAGAGAGAGAGAGAGAGAGAGAGAGACCGGGACGGAGAGATGTGAAATAAAAGTAAAGACAGGAGGGATGAACGCTTCTGTCCGGTTTGAGTTTTTGTTTTTTGTTTTTAAAGACAAATAAGTCTCACTAAGTTTTTCTTTTTCCTTCCTCTTATTATAAGAGAAGTGGCACTTTTCCTGTTGGGACGCATCTCTTTTGGATATCTTGAACCAGAGGAAAATATAGCCTATTCCAGAATTACACACATAAAAAAAAAAGTATTTTAAAAGTAATAATCCATTTAGCATGAGAACATGTGAGCTATTAGATGTTGAATAAAAAATCAGATCAGATTAATTTAAAAAAAAAAAAAGTATTTATGCATGAATTAAAGTTGATTTTAGACTGAGTGTGATTTGTTTTTATTTTCTGTAAGAAACAGAAAAAGCTTTGATTTACATTCAAAAGTCTTAAAACCGAATCTTTTGTTTGTTTTACATCTAAGTTATTTAATTTAGATCCTACGTCTTAATACGATTTTCTCTTTTTTATCACCACAATTTTGTAGTAATATTTTTATATTTTGAAACCACTGTGTCAAAAATAAGAGCCTATTTTAAATCATGTTAATTTCTTTAAATTTACAGAAAATTACAAAAGGGGGGATGTGTGATCAGTGGAACCCCCCCCCCCCCCCCTAAATAAATCACCTCATTTGTTTTATTTTGGGTTTTATATATCTTCTTCGACAAAAATAATCAATATTGGTGCAAATTTATTTAACAGGATGGTTGCATTGATTTGAATAAATTCTAACAATAATGTTTTTTAAGAGAAATAAAAAAAACTCACGTGACATCTGATGTTAAAACAGACGCTGTCTACAGGTTGCCAGAACAGAAGCTTTTACAAAGCGGCATTTATCTGTCCTGAATGAACATCTGCTTTAGATTATCAGCTGAGCTCCGAGGAGGAGGAGGAGGAGGGGGGATGAAGATGAAGAGCTAATGTTAAGAAATTTCAGCAGAAATAATTTTAAAAGGGACCAAATATGGAGGTTAAACAGTTGTCATGTAAATCTACCTGGAGAAATATCCCGGGAGAAACACACGACTGGTCAGAAAATAAAGGAGTGATAAAGTGAAGATGAAAGAGGAGAGGAGGCAGGAGGCGGTGGAGGAGAAGAGGGTGATTGTTACCGGAGGAGCGACATGGAGAGGGAGGAGGGCAAAAAGAGGAAGATGCATCAGATCAGACTCTGACTTTTCTTTCTTTCTTTCTTTCTTTCTTTCTTTCATCTGATCCACTATACAGAACACCATAAATATTTTCCTCCATAAGAAAAAATAAAAATAAAAAAACATCTTACCTTTTAAAACTTTTTCCTGTCCTCTGTGTGACACTTTGAACTTGAGGTTCCTCAGAATAATCTCAGTGCATCATGTTCACGGCCTGAGATTAAAACATAAACAACAATCTGACAGAGTTCTGTATGAGGTCTCTGCTGTAAGTGTTTAAAGGAGCGGGCTTTTTTTTTTCTCTCTTTTTTTTTTTCTGTTTCTGCCCGGACTCTGATGCTTGTTGAACGGACCTCACGCGCCACCTTTTGGACGCAGCAGGAAAAATCCTGCAGGTGTTCTCTCTATCCTGCAGAGCATGTGTGGCCTGTCACTTTGTACTTTCTGAAGCAAACTTTCAACACATTTGACTGTTTTTAACATGTTTATATTTCAGTCTTTGACTGTTCAAACAGTCAACTTGAGCACTGTTAAAAATTAAACATGTTATTTTGAACTGTATCAGTTTAAAATAGTTTACTTAAATAGATTTCCAGATATAACATGTATGTCTGAAATGCGGGTCCACACTCAATGTAAACAAAACACTTTTATTTACATTATTTGCTGAACAAATCTTATTGTAAACACAATTTTTAGACATCTCCATCTTTTCCACTGTGATCATTGTTGACCTATTTTCAGTCACTTTGTTTCTGTATGTAAACAAACATCTATTCAAAGTTAACTTTAAAAATAGTTGGCGTCTTTTCACATATTTTGCTTGCAAACTTTAAATTTGAGGACAACTTACCAATCAATTTGCGTAAAAAACTTTTGTGAATTCTTATGAATTATTTTTTTATTTGTCTTCATAACATCACATTAGATACATTTTACAACAGCAATCTAGTTTAAAAATGTTGCCACAGGACACTTTGTTCATTTATTTATCTTCGGGTTTGAACCTGTAAAAGCTACAGGTACTTTTTTTGCAACCAAACCATTGCCCCATAGATGCCGGATACTCTCAGAAAACAAACACAGGCTACTATTTTTACCCAGGTGACAGTACGGCTTCCTCTGCTCAGATGGTGAAGTGCGTGAAGCCTGCACGAAGAGAAAAAGACAGTCCAACTTGTTGGGGGGTATACGAGGCAGACACATTTGCATACCCTGTGAGTCTTTGATGCATCTTCAAATCCAAGTCTAGCCCATAAATATTTGAAAAGGAGAGTGCATGAAAATCAACATTTTTGTTACATTAAATTAACATGTGTTCTTCCCCCTGTTCTGCATGGTTAATTAGAGAACACCATTCAGTCAGAGAGTGAGGATGAGTGTGTGGGGGGTGGGGGGCTGCTCTGATTACGCAGAGCAGGTTTTCTTAAAGGTGGGCTGCTCATTCACGTTAGGAATACAGCCGTTCGTATTCTCAACGAGGTTTGACAATGATCTAAATTTTAGAAGAGGCACATTTTAAAAGTTCTTCTTTTAAACCTTTGAGGATTTAAAACAAGTTAACAACAGCTGTCCCTTTTTATGGGGCACGAGTTTGCTTTAATCCTCGTGATTCTATTTTTACTCATTCTGCAAATGCATTTAATTGAAATTTTCATTGTCATATTATAATAAAGCAATCTACCTTTTAAAACTCTCGCATTTTAAGATTAGAACAAATAAATGCAGTCAAATAGGCAGATCGTTAAAACAAGATGAAATTTTTTTTAAATCTAAATAAAATAAGGCAACTTTTAAGCATTTATTGACGTCATTGTTCATTTAAAGTAGTGTCCAGTGCTTTTCTACAAAAAGGATTTCCTTGGATTTTTGCAACAGGAGCTAATTTTAGAAAATGTATAACATCATTTAAGATCTTCAATAATAAACACTAGAATACATTTAAAAAAATAATAATAAAAATTAGCACACCAATCTCTATTAGTGAGACTATCGTGCTCCCTGGCAAGATGTGCTCACAAGGCCCACATCCACAAAGTCCAACACAACCCACAGAACACCAGCGTGTGCAATTAACTCCAACAGTATTTGCATTCATGTAAATCATTTCTCTCCCGCTTGGACTTGTGATGTGGAAAGCTCTGTTCTCATTAGTTGACCCAAATCTCTTCCTTGTAACTCTGGATTTCATCAAAGTTTAGTCAGGATCTAATATTTCCTTTCAAGTTAACAGCAAACCACTGATTAATCGTGTAGAAATAAGGCGTGCAACATGTCAATTTTAATTATATACTTCTCAGTGACATCATCACACCGTGTGTGTCAATAATACAAACATACAGAGATTAATATACATTGTGTGGGTTTAAACTATCATCTGAGGAAAATGCTTGTTGTTTGTAAGGAACAAGAAAAAAGTGAATAACTCAGAGCAAATTCTTCTTTTTTAAACTTTTCTGGTGTTTCAGCAAAACTAATTTGTTCCTACTAAACTCCAGAAAAACACAAATCATCTGCTTTTTCTTATTGCTGATGCATACATGTTTCATTGTTCTGGATGCTAAGTTTATGGCGGTTACACTTTAGTTCTTACAATTAAATACTAAAACACTTAGTATAATTTGGTATGTTTGTGTGTGTGAAGCTGCTAGATTAAAGAGAAGGCCCAGGGGCATTTGGTTCATTTACAAAGCAATTGCTTTTATGTACAAAGAGCCCAATTCACTGTAGGTATTGTAAAAGCTTTCCGTTTAGGGAACATGAAAACACTCATTTATTGTTTGAAATAAGAAAGCACCTTCTCAAATCATCGAATCATACCTGATCATTTCTACTAAATGTTATATTCTTTCTGAATTGACTAATATTATATAATAATTTAGGCTAATTAACTGTATAATGCATCAGATTAAAAGCTAAAAAATAGGCATTAAATCTGATTTATTTTGAAAGCCTGATCGTTCATCGTGGTGCAGCATGAGTGCCATTCAGCCTCCCCTCTATTCTTTTTTACAGCGTGTATGCACATACGATGGGAAGAATATTCAATGATTCCTCACTCTTAAATAATTTACTCAATTTCATTTCTTACATATTAAAAAACGAACCGCGTGTGGGACTTGGAAAAATGATAAAACAGCATAAAATACTATTTTGAAATCAAAGCACCTATTGCATCGGCGTTCTTGGTTTTGTATTTGCACAATTGGACTACAATCTGAGATCCCAACAGTGAGCTGTGTTCCCATTCATCATCAAAAAGTCAACGAGAAGGAACAATAAAACTTATCTGAGTGAAATGGGTATCACTGGGAATTTCTTCTGCTATGCTAAAAATTGTGAATATGTTACAAAAGCTGTGTGCTGCTCAGTGAACAACAGAGACCTGAGAACAAGGCCAGACTCCTCAGCATGGTGTCTAAAGGCTCCCTCTATCAATCAAAACCAAAAAGGAGAAAAATTCCTAAAGCTAGAGTCAAATCATGGTCAATTAAAACTAAATACAAACAATGACAGGAGGCTCTTTTTCTAGGATTTCAAATGAGGCATTTTATTTACTGCTACTTATCATCTTTTATTTACACGTTGCTAAAAAGACTCAAACAAACATTTCTGACAGGATATTGAGCAGCACTCTCTCCTTCTCTGAAAAAAAAAAAGGCATTTCTGAAGCCAGTAAGTATTTAGTAGCGGATTAATGCGGAAGGCCTTAATTGCGTTTAACAGAACAGGAACCAATTAGCATAATAGGCCCTTTTCATTCCCTTTGAAGTCCAAGAGCATAGAATAACAAATGTATACGAACCACCAGCCAAACGTCAATACATGGAAATGCCACAATCCTCAGTGGAAGGTCTGGGGTGAATTTTTGTTTTTTTATTTGCAGGAGGAGGGAAAGACATTCAGTTTTATTGCAAAATAAGCACTACAGAGGATACAGTTGGTCTTCTAGCAAGCAGGGCCAGCAGGCTCTGTGGGGCCCCCCGATCCTGGAGGAGAGCTGGATGCAGCTGCTCAGGGAGGTGAATCCATTCTCTCAGGTGTTTTTAAGACTGCAGCTCAATGTGAAGGAGTGAAAATAATTACTCTCCAATTAAAGATAAAGACGTCACTTGGGAGGGAGCTGAAACACAAAAGGCTTGCTGAGGAAAAAGATGTTGGGGTTTGAGGTTCATCAATGCGGGGGTGAGGAGGATGAGGTGGTGGTGGGGGGGGGGGGGGTCTCATGATAACATGATAAATATTTGTGCAGAAAGCTGCAGTATTTAGCAACAGCAGCTCACTTCCTCTTTCTTTTTAAAATTCAATTCCATATTATTTTCCTTTTGAACCTGAAGTTCAATACATGTACTTCTCAGAGGTTTCTTTTACAATTGCAATGAAGACATAGTTCATGATTTAAAGATATGAATTCTGTACTTCAGAATCCCGAGTTATTAGCATCTACCTTCTCGGTTGAAAATACATGGAATTAAAAATGCCTTTTGAGATGGAGAAAGCTTTGAACTTAAGAAACATTTCAAGAAGAGTCTCTCTCTCTTCTTCTTTTTTGTATTGAAACTTCCCATCCTTTGAGCATGCCATAGTTTGGTTTCTTTTTCAAATAATAGAATGAAGTTTATTAGGTCAAGGCAATCAATGTGAAAGTTCAAAGAGAATCTTGGAGCTATGAAGAGTCCACAGTTTGAATTTTTTCTTTGCACATGATTTGAATAAAAATATAGTTTCTAAACAGCGTTAATGAAAAATAGCTACAAGAAATGGTTGTTTTAGCTTTAATGGTTTGTCATTATGTGGCATTTCAGCAGAGGAACATCAGTGACTGCTGTCATTTTAATTTTCCAGTGATATAAATCATTTATGTAAACGCCATTATCATTTATAACATGAGAAAACTCTTTACCTTAAGGTAAGGATAGCCTCACCTGGATTTCATTACTGAATCAGGAGGATGTTTCACCAAACCTAGACAGAGGATTAAGCCAGAGTTTTCTGCTTATCTTCAAATATTATATCCTTGATTTGGTTTTACAAAAGCATAGACAAAGTATGGAGATTTATTTTATACAAAACTAACTTTTATTTAGTAGTGTAAAGGTGATAATACAGAGCTGTTCGCATTAGAGTGAGAAGTGGATGAGGATCAGCACCTCCAAATCTGAGGCCATGGTGTTCAGTTGGTAAAGGGTGGACAACTTTTTCCGGGTTTGGAGTGAGTTGTTGACTCAAGTGGAAGAGTTTAAATATGTCAGGGTTTTGTTCACGAGTGAGTGAAAACTGAAGCAGGAGATTGACAGATAAGGATATCTCCTGGACACTTCTGTAGGATGGTTTACCAGGCATGTCCAACTGGGAGGAAACCCCCATGGAAGACCCAGGACACATTACAGAGACTGTCTCTCTCAGCTGGACGGGGAACACATTGGAATCCTCCCAGAAGAGCTAGAAGAGGTGGCTGTGGAAAGAGATTCCTGGACCTTCCTGTTTAGGCTGCTGCCCCGTGACCCAACTTCAGAAACATGGGCGTAATTTACAGAGGGGTTAGGGGGGTTATGACCCCCACATTGTTTTTGTCACTAATGTAGAACTTAAATATTAAAAACTTTATTTTAAATATCTTTTAATTTAGCACATTTGGTTACTAATCATTTTTTACTTTATATTAAAAATACATGATTAAAACCATGAAGTCAATATATGTGCTATGAAAGAGACATTGTGTTAACATCTTTAATATCTTTGTAAATCTCACTAGCCCAAATAAAAGCAAAAATTGTTACTTTTGGTGAGCCTAAAGAAGGCTGGCAGTGCAACAGGTACCATACATACACAAACAAATCCAGGAAGTGTGGTGTATGAAAATCCTAGATAAAAATACTTGTTTTATTACGCATTTAACCTTCCTAGATGCCTGTGTCTGAAAAATAATAATAATAAAATAATCCAGCTGGCTAGTGATGAAAGTAAAAGTACTATGGTCATGTCATAGAAATCTGACACAATGTACAATTCAAAAGTGCATTAAAATTGTAGAAAATAGTCTTTATTATTTATGAGATTAACATCTGCTAGACATTGTCATAGGTATCAATGAGAGCAGCTCCCACATTTTTACTTTACTCCAGAAAATTTTCAGCAGCTGGAAACACTTTCAACAAGTCAGTCCTGAGTGAGCCTCAACTTAAATATTCACTACCGTTTTTTTCTTAGTTTTCTTTTTTTCTACTTTGCATAAAGTTGTCCACATACTACTGTATTGCAGAAGAAAAATATAAATTCTTAGAGCTCTCAGGTGCTTGGGATCATCGTGGAGTAGCACCTCAGTGTCCAGAAATAGCTTGAGCTGAAAAGAAAACAAAGACAAAAAAATAAGCAGTAAATATAACTGAATTAGAATGAGATCCTAGCAGTTTTTTTTTGTTTAAATCAGTATTGAATCAATAAATAAATTGTCATTAAAAACATAGGAGTGAAATATTAAAATGCTTTTAGGTGGTTCTAAAATGCAACATTCCTGCACAATGCTACAGAGGACTTTAAAAGAAAGGTGTGAAATTTAAGGTGAGATTACATAATTTATATTGACAAAACTGTGCCTCCTTAATAACATCATCCATCACTTGCACTGTGTAAATGATGCATAAAGCTAACACTTTTATGATGATAGTTATGATAGTTATTAAGACATCTTTCATTGTGATGATTTCTTTTTATGTTTAATATAATTTATTATTTGCAGTTTTGGTATGTCTTTTTTTAGACTGACACATAAGTAAAGTTAGATATCAACTTCTACAATCCATAGCAAACTAGTTTTTTTTTAATTTATTTATTTTTTACTTAAGCGGTGGTTCTTTGAAAAATAAATGTTGGAAAGAAAAAAAAAAGACATCTCATACAAAACAATACAGTGAAAAGCATGCAGCTGCTCATGTTCTTAGGAATTAAAGAAGCTTCACAGCAGGGGTCCCCAACCAGCAGGCTACAGATCAACATGCAGCAAAACATTTATATAAAAAGTTTCTATAACATGTTGGAAAAAAAAACATGTAATTTCTAAAAAGTGGAAAAAGTTATTACCTCTAATCACACATATAGATTAGTAAAATATATACAGTATATTATAAAGTGTATGCCTTGCTGAAGAGAACATCTTTCCTGTTTTAACTCATGGTTAAAAAAAAAAGTAAAACATTCCTTTTTTTATTGACAGGTTAAAAACAAAAAACATATAAAAGTCTATGAAATGTATTTTTACTTCCTGTTTAATTAAGACTCTAACATTCACCAGAACAGAGTTAATAATAATAATAATAATAATAATAATAACTCAAGAGAGTAAAATGTAATGAAATATTTTTTGTATTAGGTGGTACATGTTTTTTTCCCACTCTAAATAAAAAGAGACAAGCTGTCTTTGTGCATTTACACTAACAACAGTGATATCTTCAGTTTTTTTTCTGACTTATTGCTGTCAGGCTACAGATGGGGAGCTAATTGGTGCTGAGGAATGCAGCTGTGCTGAATACTGAACTGTCAAGGTGCTAAATCAAAAGGTGTCTCTTTTGTTAATTACACACAATGCTACAAACAGTCATGTTCTTTTGAGACCTTCCTTCCCTTAACCATCCATAAATATTTTGGCAGTGGGATTAAAAAAATTGGAAAAGAACATTTTACACACAATTATCACAGTGGGATGGGCAGACTGCCTGCAGATGTTTGTTTTGATTATAATGGGATCGGAGGCAAGGCTTCCCTGTCCTAGAAAAGATGTGTTTCTTCCAAACAGAGCAGCAAGAACGCAGCCCCACCCCCCACCCCCTTTGAGACAAGCAGTGAATTCTTGAAAAATATTGGCACCATAAAACATGCAATTAGGTCTTACTTTAATTCTCAGATTAGACAAAAGTGTAGTGAATCCCATTGTTTAGAGGAGAGGGAGACGCCGCAGACACAGGAGGAAGAGGAGGAGGTGGAGGCGGCGGAGGAGGGGGCGGGGGAGGAGGGGGAGGCATGTTAGCCTGTGGTGGAACTAGGAGAGGACAGAAAGGAGAAA
Organism: Cynodonichthys magdalenae; assembly: GCA_031762555.1. Lineage (NCBI taxonomy): Eukaryota > Metazoa > Chordata > Actinopteri > Cyprinodontiformes > Rivulidae > Cynodonichthys > Cynodonichthys magdalenae. Next base: position 1,106,995 of record JARVJO010000164.1, on the reverse strand, counting down.
AAAAAAACATCTGTAGTTAGTTGTGTTAGTTGGTAAGGTGGTGGCGTCGAACGCACGATCGTTCCTGAAGGGAAACAAAAACAGAGACGTGTTTCACAAGTTTTAATAAATTATATAATACTGAATATGGTGTCGTTTGATATGGCTTTTCTTAGGCTTGTTTTGTGTTAAAGTTGGAGTTTATCAAAGGTGTATAAAGTACTTATAAATAGAAAGTAACAGTAAAAATACCTGAACAAAAAATGACTGGTAAAAATGAATTTCACTGATAAGAAAAGCACTAAGGTTGCACTCTAAATACCAAGGACAAAGCGAACCCTCAGAGGGGATCGAGCATTTTCAGCTGCTGCTCCGAAGCTCTGGAATAAGCTGCCCCTACACGTCAGGTTTTTAAAACAAATCTTAAAACTTATTTTTATTCACTGGCTTTTAACCCAGCTTGAGACCTTGGTCTGTTTTAGCAGTTTTTTACTTGTTTTTATTGTTTTTTGTGTGTTTTTAGCCTTGATTTGTTGTATTGTTTTTGGCCCCTCGTGTACAGCACTTATTGTCAGTGGCCGCTGTTTTAAAGTGCTTTATAAATAAAGTTGATTTGATTTGAAGGTGTATTCACACCAGGAAAGTCCTTTGGTCCACTTGCTTGGTCCGGATCAAATATTGGATTTTATTTTGCAGTTTGCATTCACATTGTGCTTTTTGCAAGTGGACTATAATTTATAAACAAAGCCACACAGGTGACGGTCATTGCTCCCATTGGACAGAAATGACGGGGGCAGGTCAGAGCACAGACCCAGACAGAAAGATGGTGTTAATACAACTGACTATTAGGAATATGAAGAGCAGCTCACTGCGATGATATACTTTTGGGACGGCGTTTTCAAATGTGTGCCGCAACCTAGAGGAGACGATGCTCCGCGTTCCCTGACCCACAACGGCTCATTGTTTGTAGCGCAGTGTTAGCGTTAGCAACACTGAAGGGCTAATGTTGCTTAGCAACGGTGGCTCGTGAAGTCCAAAAAGGTGCATGTTTCCTGTGGTTGGTTCGGATGGAGGCCGGTCTGTATTCACACCAGAAGCGAACCACACCAGAGTTTGTTTGGGAGCGGACCAAGACCACCTCAAAAACGGGTCTCGGTCCGGTTGTTTGATCCGCACCAGGCTTCGCATGAGTGTATTCACACCTGCACAAAAGGTCTGGACCAACGGGGGAAACGATCTGGTCTGTTTAAAGTGTCAGGTGTGAATACACCCGAAAAGAAACTGTACTTTAACGCACTCTCTAAAAAAATGAAGTGTTGAATTTGCTTAACCAAATTAAATCAACTGATTCCACTAAACTGAGTTGAGTAATTAAAAAAGGCTAGATTTTTCTCAACTCAGTTTAGTGGAACCAGTTGAAATAACTTAAGTAAATCCAACTCTTTCTTTTTTAGAGTGTATAAACAACTTATTTCTGTTCTGGTCATATTTAACCTCCTAAGACCTGAACTCTTGCATTGCAATGCATTTTTGTCCACATACGTGCCGCCAGGTCTTATGAGGTTAAATTTGCAGCTTGTAACAAGATGTTAAATTTTAAGGTAAAGTAGTAAAAGTGTCATTTTTATATTTCGAATGTAACGGAATAAAAGTTACCATTTTAAAAAATACTTAGTAAAATTACAGATCATCAAAAAAATTCCTGAAGTGCACTTTGTTACTATACACCACTGCACTATATAAGTTCAAATCTGCCAAATAATTTAAGCACATTTTGTTTTATATTTTGTTTTCTCTCTTATTGATTTTCAAACTAATGAGTTTATGTTTTATATTTTGCTTTAATTATTTTGGCGCAATGAATATTATTCTATTACTTATTGAAAATTCTTTACGCTTCTCTTTAGACACATTTCTTCCATTTTTTACTTTTTACACTAGAAAGCCAAGAATTTTTTTTTTCAATGAACAGAAATTGATGACAACAATGGTAAAACTAACAATAAAGCAAGTTTGTTGATGTGAACGGAAACACGTACACATGCTTCGAAACTTTATGTGCTTTAGGAGGGAGCAGATGTTAGAGCAACTGAGATATTATGAAACTGCTGCGATTATGAAGTCAAAGAAAAGTGTAAAGATATCTGCGTGGGGGTGAGGGATGAGTAAAGAAGATAAATGCCTGTGGCACCAAGAATTTGAAATCAATATTTCTTATCACATGAACAAATGATCAGCCTCAAAAATTTCTAAATATTTGAGAGGCGCATTTAATATCAATTACGAAGTCAAAATTAACAGCACATGATTCCTGACAAGTTGTCACAAATTACTAAATTACTTACCTGTTTAGAATAACAGATTTGACAATCAAAAGCTTCTTTATAATATATGCTGTATAATTGCAGTGATGAATGTTACCTCTTTTATGGCAGCACTACTGAAGTCTGTCATGAATGCTACTGTGAAAAAGACTCTTCTTTAAATTCATGAGTTTGAAAGTGCACCAGCAGACCTCACTTTAACACCAAAGGAAGAGAAAGTCATTGATTCAGTCTGCACTGACAAGATGCCACCAGTTATATTCTCTGGCATTTCTCTATGCTGGAAATAATGTTATAATTGTTGACTTTGCTTCACTGTGCATATTAAGCTTCCACACACGCTGACAGCTTGAGTGTTACCGTGTGTGACAGATCTACGTGTGTGTGTCTGTGTGCGTGTGAGCGAGGCAGACAGACTGACAATCTGCTGCAGCTCGAGTGAAAATTAACTCGCCTGTCTGCTGCCGAGTATGAAAGAGATGAGATGTGAGCGTGGCGTCTTTTATGCAGGTTCAGAGCTACGTTCAAAGCGGCGGCGGCGGCAGAGGCATGCAGATGGAGAGCCGGGTTTGACTGGGTCATTGATCAGCACACAAAATGGTCTCATCAAGCAATTCCTCCCCTGTCTAAAAGATCCTACACAGATTGCAATTAGAGACTATCTTAGCTCCTAATAAGGAATAATATTCAGTTATTAGGAAATGAACAGGCGTATTGCTCGACTTTGCACCTTACGCCCCTCTCCGGATAAAACCAGCATTCTTGAAAGGCCGCTTTTCTCTTCCACGCCCAAAAGGCATCAGTTTTTGATGCTAAAAGAAATTTGACTCAAACTGTCAGCAATTCTGCACTTTTTCTTCACTGATTATTTTTCTTTAAGTGTTTCAGTGGAGTTGCTCTTCATTTCCAAAGGCGCATCGTCTTCTCGAAAAAGTCTTTCTAAGCCACAAAAACTGACCAACCTGCCACGAGTTTGCTCTTGAGGGAAGCCTCGGAGGCGAGAGCGTAGGACATGGTGATGATCCTCTCCTGCTCCTGCAGAGCCGAGTCGAGCACCACCGTGCTCACGTCAGGCTTGTCCACCGACGCCACTGGTGCAATGTTTTGCACGCTGATCGAGAAAAGAATTGACACACTTGAGCAAACATGACGTACTGATAATGTGAAGTTGAGCTTTTACTGCTGTCACTGGGCGCTCGGTCACAAATTAAAGCAAAACCTGAAATCTTCACTTTTACAGAGATTAAAATCAAGGTGTTTGTTAAAATACAGCAGGATCATTCAACTGGCGGCCCGTGGGCCACATCCGGACCACAAGTGACCAAAGTTCGGCCCACCAATTCGTTCATTTATGTCTTAAGCCCAAACCCCCAGTTTTCTACTTTAATTCCTAAAAGTTCTTTTAGTTAAACATAGACATGTGTGGTATCTACAGAAACTTCAGAATCTTGGCTGGTAAAAACTAGTTCTAGGAACATCCAAGACAGTTAAAACTAGCAGTTAAAGATAAAAATATGAAAGTGAAAACAAAATCGGTTTAAACATTTGGCAAGTCAGAGATGTCAAAATAATATTTGTGTTAAAGAGGAGGCATGATGTGTTATTTTTTTTATATTGTTTTATCATCACTACATTTATTACATAGAGTTCTGTATGTTGTATTTATGATTAAATGCAGCACGATAACCTATTTCAAAGGTAACAAATCTTTGTAATATTTGGTTTATTTACATAATGACTTTAATTACTGGATGTTCGGACCCTGTGCTCTTGGCCTACATTAACTGAGTTTAGTTGAATAGCCCTAAAAAACAGCAAATGTTTGAGTCAAAATGCCAACTTAGATAGAAGATCATCACCTCCAGACCACTACCAGCATTTAATTGTATGAAACATTTTGCGATTTGTTCTTTTTTTGCATCTTGGACGTGGTAATGTATGACAGTGAAGGAAAGTTTGAATCTTGAGTTCCCAAAACTCAGTAAAAATTGTTCCGAGTCATCACCTTCAGCCTATTCGTTTGTCTTGATTTCTGTATTTTTCCAGGGTAAACATGATTCATTTAACCACTTCATGTTATAGATGAATTTGAAAACATTTTTGGAGAGGCCGTTGCAGTCATCCCCTCTCTAACCATTTGAACACTTATTGAAGGTTTTTCGACTGAAAGGATGATTTCAGCACCAGCACTAAATAAATCAGTGAAAAGTGTTCCATTTTTCAATGGAGTTTCATAAATTAAAAAAAGTACATCGAAGGTTACACATGATGGCAATATTACAAATTTGTTTATGAGAATGTTCCTTTCAGAACGTAACATTTAGGAAAGAAGGAATTTTAACGAGTCGCTCAAAAGTATTAAGTTTTGCAATGTTCAGTTTGCAGCCAAACGTACGATTATTTACCATCGTTTCATTTTTGTGTTGATGTCGTGAGTTGCTGTGAGGACACACAGGCGCTGCAACAGAAGCAACAATTTAACTAAACACCAAAGAAAATATGAAATCTACCAAAACCCCTTTTTTTTCAGAAATGATTAAAGGAGAATCAAGACAACAAGCAATATTCAGATGTTTTTGTTGTAGCTGGTGGATAGCTCAGTAGCTGGTGGATAGCTCAATTGGTAAGGCAGCGGTCTTGCACCCGGGAGGTCCGGGTTCGAATCCGGGCCCGGCCGGGGT
>JARVJO010000164.1:1084456-1099610 GCA_031762555.1 Cynodonichthys magdalenae | reverse complement strand
CATTTCCTACTTAATGGAAACACCGCAGTTGCGAAACTGTGTTTTTTCGACATTAACAGAATATCGACAAAGTTTTGAGCACATTTGCAATGGAAACGCAGCTAATGAAGTCTGCACTTTTGTAGGTAAAAACTGTTAACTATTTCTGCATCCAGTATTGTTACAAAATGTATTTTAACATGTCACAAGATCAATAAGCGCAGCTGTAAATAGAACCTATACTCTCCTTTTGGTTGCAGGTTTTATATTCTGAAAGTGTTCTGCAGTTGCTGGCTATCCAAACCAAACTGTCTGCAGTCCAAAGAACATTAAGTGACAGAAAAAGTAAAAACAACAACATGCATTAAAGATGAATACACGCAGTGAAACACTCAAAAACAAAAGTGCACTAAATAAGGTTTAATTTTCACTTTAACGTCAGTAAAAGAAAAAAAAAGTGGCTAGTGAAGGCATGCGTCGCTACGGCAAATCATCACGCTCAGTTTGGTTGTCATCATGCGTGTGCTATTGTTCTAATAACATACTGAACCCAAGTCTGCTGAGAGCGGGCGTGAGGAAGAGGGGCGCATCGAAGACGGTGCCTGGCGGTCCCCGTGGCTCAGGGTGCGTTTGCGCTGGCGAACCAGTGCCTTCTGGTGCCGCTTCATCCTCTCCAGCTGCTCGTCGGCGCTCATCTTCCCCCTCTGCTGCTGTGTCTTGTCCCCAGAGTACAGACGCTCCAAGGCACTTTTCGGTCTCTCCTGAGAGGAGAGGGAGGAAATTAAGTTGAGAAACGAGAGGTGTATAATAAAACAAAAATGACAAAAGAGGAAAAATGTACACCTAATGAGGGGGTAAAAGTGAGGTTAAATGGGACATATTGCACTTTCACAAGCCCCTCTTTCACCCCTTTTCTGAGGTGTGTCTTTCTCCAGCTTCCAGAGCTGGAGGTTTGATAGAGGGTTTTACGACTATATAGCTGCGCAGAAGTCTTTTTATTTACAAAGTTATAAAAAGATCTCAACAAGGGAAGTTATTATTATTATTATTTGGCAGTTCCATCACAAATACTGTAATAGTTCAGAAAATGTCACAGAAAATCCAAAAAATAAATAATTAAACTGAACGGCTTGAAAAATATGACCCAAACAGAATAAACAGATATGTACGCAGCACCAGGAAAGACTAAATTAAAATTTTCTGAACTCCAAGAATCTCTAAGTACATAACAAAATGCATTTAACAGCTGAAAAAGTGGATTTTGCATGATGTGTCCCCTTTAATGCTAAGGCACAGTTCTTAAATTTTAAAAAGGAAGGTAACCATTGAGTATTCAATTAGTATACATATTCAGAATGCTAATATTTGTTGTAGAGGTGTAGTGGTGGGCAGCACTCATCTAAAAATTTGTTCCACTAACCTCAAAGCACTTACTCAAATATTTAGGTCCCCTAATTCTAAAGCACTAACACACTGAAAAAAATTAGCAAAAGCTAATTCTATAGCACTAAAATAACCCAGCCAACCAAGGGAACATTCTTCAACTAACAACATGGGTCACATATTATTGCTATCATCATTGACATTCTTCAGCCTTATGTGAATTCACTATTGTTAACAATAATGTTGATAAATGACATTTAAAGACCTGAGTTAGTGCTTTTAAATTTAGCCCATAAATTTAGCAAGTGCAAATCTAATACGTGTAAAAATTTGTAAAAGCCCTAAAGCACTAATCAGGAAATTAGTTCCCTTATTAGTGCTTTAGGGGAACTGTGCCCACCACTGATAGTAGACAAAATTAGAGCTACACAATAATTCCTCCCCTCGGTTGTCATTACAACCCAACTCTGTGTTTTAGATTCTCGAACACACTGATCTTAATCAGATGTGGGCACCATGAGCAGTGAAAAGATAAATGCATGGCACTTGGAGTAAAACAATCTTTTCATTGCATTTATGATACTGACACTGACAGTGAATATTAGTGCGGTCCTAATCTATTTTCTGATGCCAAAAAAAAAATGTTCAAATGTTAAAGCTTTGTCTTTATTTTCTCAGGCTCACCTTTACACCAACAGCAGAAATCGATCTTCTGAGAGTCACATATGAGGAGATGCTCGAAGACTGATTCAGCCTGAACGAGGAGCCAGCTACTCCTTAAAGAAAACAAACAAAATATGAAACACTGTTCTCCGCTTGACGTTGTTATGAAAATAAAAAATCTCAAATCCTTTATACTGTATAGCTTATATACAAAATATTAATACATGTTATTTATTGTCTTTTACCCCCATGTACCTCTGCTAGGTAATGTCTGGTAACCTCCCTCGTGACCAGAGGCTACGACACTGATGTGACTGGATCCGTCTCCAGCTCCCATGAGCTCTGGATCACTCAGGAAAGGCCTTAGTTCCACCTGAGACATTCACAAACACCTCAGAAACAAATTCAGACGTTTGCAGCAGTAACACAACGCACACATACCTTACTGTCGCCGTTCGTGTACTGGACGATCTCTCGATCACGCTTGCGTTCGTCTGACTGCCGTTTTAAGCCGCGTACAGAAGTGTGTCTGATGACTGTCGTCTCCCGGGGCAACGGCGGCACAGCGGGGGGATGCTCTTCAGGACTGTAGAGCTGAGGTAGAGGAGGTCTGGGAGGCACATCTTCTTCACTCTGAACATACAAAAACAGTAAGCTGCATGTGAAGGTTTGAAAATGACTAAATGGATCTTTATTATTTTATATTTGCTTCGGAAAGCCACTGATAAAAGTGACTTCTGTTACACAACAGCTTTTTATTAAAAAAACTTGACCTAATACTGAATATAAACCTAACTTCATTTTCAAGGAATCACGAGAAGACAGGGATAGATTTGAATTAATAATCTCCAATCTAGGCCTGTTGCCTGTCGCCAGATAAATTAAAATGAGGTCGGTAATTTTTATTTGCCTGTTTGTTTTCTTCATGTCTCCCTCTTTTCTACTCTTTAGCGTAGGGAGGAGTGAACTCTGGCTTCAGGGATTTGCCAGGTGCATGGTCTATAACCTCTGTAGCATGAGAGCCCCGTGAACAGGCCTTCAGCTAGAGGAGCGTCTTTGGTTTTAAGGCGCCTTCTTTGAGCTGGCGACGCCCTCAGGACACAGAGTTTTTTTTTTTTTGTTGCTTTCTGTAAATTTTGTAATTAGTGTGCAGGTAACCGCAGTTATTTTATGAAACCGGAGGAAGACATATAAGGAATAAATTGCGCCGGCTTGGATAGAGGAAGTGACATTTTCAGAAGATGTTGTGTGTCGTTTTCCCAATCTCCGGTCCGGGTCCGTCCGTAACATTTTTTTTACTTACGTAAATTTCACAAACTGTCGTAAGCTTCGTAAGTTATCATTTATTGTGATAATTGAGACAATTTATTGCCCAGCAAAATTTGTTATTTTGACCGGCCTAACTCACACTAGCAGAAAACTGAGCTTATTAAGACCAAGAGCTACAGTAAGTGTAGTACAATACACCTCCTTTGTAATCAAACATATCTGCTCACACACAGACATGGATGATGTTTTTATGAAACGATAAAAGCTGTCACTCACCCATTTAAACCCACTGAAAACGGTTGCAGAGTGCTGCAATTGCTGCAGGGTGGGACTAGAGGAAAGAGTGGGAATGTGGCTACCCGGGGTGACATGAGAGGAGTGATGCTGCTGCTGCTGGGACAATCTCATCTCCATAGCAGACTGGTTCCCAGACACAGAAGGCACTGATGATACTGACACTGAAGGCACAAATTTTCTCTCTGGGGATTGAAATGAACATGGAACAAAAATATACACTGTACTTGCTGTAAAGACAGTAAATTCTTTCTGATGAGAAAGAAAAACAACTCATGTCCCGAGTAGCTGTTAAATTTACTCAGTAATTTGCTTTGTAATGTAGAACCTTACCTGGGTTGGTAACAGAGGAAATTGTTACTTTATAATTGGCTTTACTGGTGCTGAGGCCTGCAATAACATCCTCAATCCTCCACAGCTCTTTTCTGATCTGAACCTTCTCTTGCTGCTCGCAGAGAGAAACAGAACCAATTAACACATAAAACCAATAAATTTACTTTAAATCATGCTCACGTACAAAGGCAATACTTGACTTGACGTCAATCCGCCTTTTTTTCCCCATAAATTAAGATTTAAATTGAAACTAATGGACAATTCTTAACAAGATATCAACCAAAAATATTTTCTTATCTTATCCGAGCATCTGAAATCAGTCATCTGTAACTCATTATGATTTATGCCCGTACGGGAAAGCGAACGACAAATTGTGTGGATTTTCAGAGCCACAACCTGAGAAAGATCGCTGCGATTCATCTGTCCCTGCAGGGCCGACTTCAACCAGTCCACATCTCTCTCCAGCTGCTTATACTCATTCCATGCATTCTCCATCTCCTACAGAACAGGACATTACACAAACCGTTATAACAAGACAAGACGTTTCTTTAAAATACTGTATTTTCCATATAAACAAGAACATTTTGGGGGATTAAAACCTATATTTACACCTACCTGCATGAAAGTATCTTAAAATGATTTAATTGTTTCTAATCTAAAAAGTCAATTTATATAAATGTGACTCATTGTTTTGAAACAAGGATTAAGTCGAAAAGTGGGATGTGGAGAAATAGGCAGAAATGGGGTTTTGATTAAAACGTTTGCAAAAAATGCATCTTGTCAAAATATAATGAATATGAATGTATCATTTGAATAAACTGTCTGGAATATAATCGTAAAAAGAAATTTTGAAGCACTTTTTTGAGCATTAGCAACACAAAAAAAAACAGATTTTTGCGGAAAAATGTCTTACAATAAAAAGTTTTTGTTTCTTCCCAGCTGGGAAATCTCAATATGCTCTCAAATACTATGAGGATTCCTCTTTATGATGACATCAAAAATTACTCATTAAAATGACATTAAATTGAGATTGAGACCAAATATTAATGTAACCTCATAACCAGCAAGACAAATTAAGTCATATGATATCAGCATGATCCGGGTATCAAAATGTAGCTTTTAAAGCCAGGAATCTGAAAATGTGATTAGGTCATTTTGACCAAATTTGACTTAATCCTCATTTCGGTATGATGAGTCACAAATTTTATTAAATTTTACTGAAAGCACTTGAAAATCACAATGATTGGAAATGTCTTTGATGTCACGAGCTAAAAATGCTCGTTTACTTTCATAAAACCTTGTGGTTTATTTGTAAATCCTGTGTTAAACGTCATCATTTTCCATTCAAACACTAAATATTTTGAATATCAGAGAACACTTTTGACCAAAATGCACACAAGAGTTCACAAGAGTTTCTTTGAAGCCCCAGGTTTGTCCCCCAATCACTCATCTTGGTAGTCACAGTCAACCTGAAACATTGTGCCAGTTACAGAAACAACTAAAAACAGAAGTGAGCATCTTGTTTTAACTCCCAAGAAAAAAAAATTGCAGAAAATGTTGTGCACTTTGCAGAGGTTAGAGAAGCATGTTGTGGGTTAAACAAGTCAGAGAAGCTGAAGTTTTATGTTTTACATCCAGTGTACTTGTATTGGCTCTTACAGTGGAGACTTGAGAGATTTCGGCCCTGATGTGGACAACATCCTCTTGTAATAATTTTTGCTGATAGGCAATTTTCTCAGCATGAGTCGGCTGATCTCGGTACTCCTCCATCTGCTGGTGAGACACATCCAGCACAGACTCCAACTTGTCCTGAAAAGCACAGAATATTCTTTTAGAAAGCATGAAATATTACTGGACTTTAGCAGCTGGGTAGGCTAAAACACGTGTTTCGAGTTCCCTTTTAGAGATGCTCTAAATCACACAAATATAGTCTCAATATTTTGATTAGTAAGTGGGGAAGAACATTTTCTCTTTCTCGGTGAAAACAGTCTGGATCTACTTCAGCTTATTTAACTACAAACACTGTGGATTCAGTTTTACTCAGACCAGGTTTCAGATGAAATCTGTCTGTGCAGCAGAAAATGCTGACAAGCATTAACAACAAACATTCCTGATGATTTGTTATCAAAGTAGCACTTCATTGTGCATTTTTTGTGTTTTGGTTAGAATGCCACCAGCAGTAGCTGACTCTGCATTTGTGGTTTTCCTTTAACAACACCTACAACAATGCTATAACCTCTGACTATGCATTGGAAATTTTCCGTTACGAGACGCAGATCAATATCAGAATACTTCTTAAGTGACAAAATGTATGAAGATGAGAGAAAGTAGTAAAGAGGTTTTAGCAACAAAAACGCTAAGTACTTCTTTGGAAAGAGGGGCTGTTTATTGCCAGCACCATAAAACACAAGCAATCATATAGTTGCATGTGTGTTTGTGTAGATGGTTTTGTTACCTGGTGGGGATGATTTTAGACCATTTTCCTGGTACACACAGCCTTGTGAGGACCCACTGTTCGTTCGGGGACAAAAGCCCGGTCCCCATTGGGTAAAAACCATTGGTGAGTCAGAGGTTTTGGTTTAGAACTAAGGTGTGAATTGAGTTTAGGTTGGGTTTAGGGTAAGCGGTCAGGGTTAGGCTATATAAATGACTGGTAAACAAATGGAAGTCCATACAAAGTCCCCATGAGGATAGACGAACAAACATGTGTGTGTGTGAGTATGGGGACCTAAGCCAAGTTTCCATGTGGGGAAATGTCATTTGTGGGTGGGGGATTAGGTTTAGGATTAAGGTATGACTTGAGTTTAGGTTAAATTTAGGGTTAGGTATGTACCTGTGAGGTTAGGTTAAGGGTCAGAATTAGGCTGTAGGAATTAATGGAAGTCAATGCAAAGTCCCCATAAAGATAGTAGTACTAGACTCTGTGTGTGTGTGTGTGTGTGTGTACTATATTTACAACTGATTAAATCCTGGAGTCAATTTGATTCAAGATGTCTGTCACAACTAATCAAAAACAGCTTAAAGGCTGGGTTATAGCTGAGCTTTGGGTACTCACACAGGGTGCACTCGTACCCTCGCCAGCGGTGTAGGGGTTTATACTTGATGCGTTGTTGTTGTAGTATTCTCCAAAAGTACATCTGGCAGTACACTTTAAAACTTTTGAAAATGTTGTAACTAAGTAAGAGAGCAAAGGCGCACGACCACATGCTGGGACACCGCTCGGGGCCAACGCGCAGGGGTGGGGATGATGTGATTGCGTCACTATTGGCGCGTGCCCCCTCGCGCCCGGCGTGAATTGTCAACTATAAGCCTAGCTCTTGAGTGATAGTAGCTGACACTTATCTCCAAAACATGTTCTAAGCTCTGACAGATTCTATGAGATTTTTGTTTAAGAGAGCATTCTTTTCTTTTCACTAAATGTAACTCTACATCATTGTGTAGAAAATATAACAGAAACCTTGTCGTCCTTCAAAGCGCGTATCCTGGCTTCTAGTTCCTGTAGAATCTTGTCTTGTTCACAAAGCCGACTTAATTTGACCTATAAGAGAAAAAAAAATAGACTTAAAATACAACAATAGGCCATAACAGATAACATTCAAATCTTTAAGTACTTGATACTTCAGACTGTGAACTTCTATCAACACAGAAATAGGAAGGGATAAAACAGAGATTAAGACGATAAATACAGCATGTGTTTCCAAGAGGCCAACTGTTCCATTCTTTTCTCCATTTCGAATTCCTCTACAAAACAACTGCGTGAGACGAATTGATCGCCGACAGTAGTCTTCACTCTGTCAATAAGGCTTATCTTTGTAAAAAGCCCCGAGGAGTTCGTCTTATCAGCGCAGTGAAAAAAATATCAAAAGGCTCGATGCCGTCTTGTTTGGGGATAATATTTGGTAATACCCATTATGAGCAATCATAATCAAAAATCCATATTTTCACATTCACTTTTAGAGAAAGCCGTGTTTACAGAGAGTGACAGATTTGTTTTCCCAGAAATGGGTTATGTGTTTATGAAAACAACATAAGACTGCCTAGTTCACAGTCTCTCTCACGCACTGTATTTTTTTTTCCCTCAGATCTATTTATCATTCTGTTCAATTAATAATTAAGCTGTTTTTTATTTTTGCTGCCACATATTGTTGTTTTTAATTGCATGAAATATTCATCGCGCCGACAAATTTACTGGCAATTTCCTATAAATTGTTAAAGTAGAACAATGCTAATGATGAAAAGCCAGGACATCCATCTTATTTACCTCCATTCAGCGCAAAACAAAGAGAGAGAAACGCTCGATCAGGCAAATCAAACTGAAAAATTAAACAGCTCAACATCTAAACTCCCATTACATGTATTTTTCTCTTTAAATTGTAGGGAGGAAAATAAAAGCTGTGGTCGATACTCTCAGGCCCTCACTGTGCAGCGTGGAAGGGTGTCCCCACAGTGTTGCAATGTACATACGTTCCCTTCCCTCTGCCGCCTCTGTTTACCACAACTTAAGAACACGCACACACACACACACACACACACTGGAAAACCACACTAAAAAGCACAGTAAAGTCAGCTGTTTCTCTGTAGTGGATTGTCAAAAGTCGGAAATGGAGATCTTAAATGAAAGAGATGGGTTAACAGCAAATCATGAGAACACTGTAGTTCGCTTACATCTGCATCACTTTCTGCAATTTTCACAGGCCTCAAAGATCTCTCTTTCTTCAAACTCTCACGTCCGGTTACCTAAAATGTACAATAGTCACACGTAAAGTTAAAACAGCAATTCAATTTGATGACTTGTGCCATTTAAAATATACAATGAAACTGTGATGTCGGTCAAGATAATTGAAATACAGTCGAAAAAAAAAATAAAAAGTGAACTGATACAAAACCTAATGCTGAAGTTGAGTCAAATATATATGAAAACAGAATCGATGGTTCGTTATCTTACAGGAAACCCTAAAACCTCAGAGCTGCTCTTTCCTGGTTGCTGAAATTTACCAGAAATTTACTGCAAATAATGAGAAAGGGGGAAAAAAACTGTTGACATCTTTGCTCTTTTTTTAACAAAATTTTTGCATTTTTTTAAAACCAAAAATAGCTGCAGTAAATATTTTCGATTATTTTGTCCGGGAATTCAATAGTGATGTAAATTTTGTGCTTGATGCTTGTAAGCTTTTATCTGCTGATAAATCTTCAGTGTTTGCGATCACCACACAGAGGAAAAGATGTGTTTGATTAAGTTGAACGACAAAGACGACTTGATTTACATATGATGCAACTAATTAATCAACTATTCTTTATTATCTTGAAATGTTTTTGCTCCTTGTTGAATCATGTTATATTTAGTACATTTTTTTTCCTTGAACTTCTCGACCCCTTACACAACCAATCATCTCTAAAGCCAAGAAACATGAAATTGTTCAAATTACCTAAACCTGTTCTTTTTTATTTTCTAAACAAGTTGTTTAAAAAGAAATCTAATTACATATTGGAAGCATTATGTTTTGTGTGACATTCACATTAACATTAAGCGTCTGCAATAAATCACCTCTTGACATGATGGAAACAAAAATCTCACTAATTTTACCACCTATCATGTAACCAGACTTGAAAATATCCTACCTGTGTTGACTGTACATGTTGGAAAACCAATTATTTCAACCATTGCTCACTAACTGTGTCTCTTTAGTTTTCTGAACCTCCCAGTTCCCACTAGTTAATCCTAGCATAAACAAATCATCAGTATATTTCTCAAAGAGCAGCACTAGGTAATTAGGGCATCTTGTATGCTCTAACAGGCAAGCATAAGCAAAGTGGTGATTTCAAACAAACTTTTCATACAAACAAAAATGTTTCTTTGCATGCAAGGAAGCCCTTTACCATTACCGCTTCCTGAACTTCATCTCAAATCTGTCAGTGTTGGGTTTTCTCAAAAGTGTGAAAAACCCAACATATTTTCCAGGGATGTTGTATTTGAAAAACAGTAGAAATAACCATTTAATTTTGTTTTCCCACTATCCTTACACCTGGACACCTCCATGGTGAGGTGTTCCGGGCATGTCCCACTGGGAGGAGACCCAGAGGAAGACCCAGGACACACTGGAGGGACTATGTTTCTCAGCTGGCCTGGGAACGCCTTGGGATTCCCCTGGAGGAGCTGGCCCAAGTGGCCGGGGAGAGGGAAGTCTGGGTCTCTCTGCTTAGGCTGCTGCCCTCACGACCCGACCCCGGATAAGTGGAAGAAAACGGACGGACGGACTATCCTTACATTCCAAAATGCTAAAAAGCAAAAGTGGATTTTTCAATTGCAAATAGGTTTGTGTTACAAAAGTATGAATGAATACGAGGACCAATTATTATGCACATAACACAAAAATCATATATTATTAGTAAGGGTGCAACGATACAGAAAATTCATGGTTCAGTTCGATATTTTAGTGTCACTGTTTAATAGTTGTTCAATATAAAAAAAGAGAAAATTCCAGCCCTTATTAACTTGTAATTTATTGAAATTAATTATGAACGTTTGTTTAACCTCAAAAGCACAGTTTTTTAAATTAAATGTTGCTGAAACAGCAAGTTTCTCAGTGGATCTGCGCTCGACAATGCAGCCTAGATAGAGTGGTCGAACACAGATCCACCGAGCCTTCAACACAGAGCATCTTCAGAAGACAAGCTTATAAAATAAATTTAAAAATCTGTATTGTTCGATACATAGATACACAGCCTGCATTGATCCTAAAACAGTGTATTAAACAGTTCAATACAGATACATGTATTGTTGCACCCCTAAATATTAGTAGTGTGCAACGTGAAATTGCAGTTGATTCTTTTCAGAACAAACTGAACTTTGGGTTTTTATTCAAGCAAAAATCCAAACACAGTTTCCCCTGGAATATATGCTGGATTTGTTTAATCAATAATGCAAAAGATTTTAAGTCATCAACCGAATAATTGGAAACAGAGGCCTGTTAAAAGCCATATTATTCCAGAATAAAACATACACAGCAGAAAGCACAGGGTAGAACAGAGGGACAAGAACAGAGAAGAGAAACAGGGAGGCAGATGTTAGAGGCAGCAGCAGATTGTAGACCAGAGGGGAGATGATAGAACAGTAAGAAAAGGATGAAGTGGCATTTACTTTTCTGGGGCCCACCTTCAGATCTAGATACTCCAGGTCCTTCTTCAGTTGTATGTAAGTATCATCTGCCTTTAAATGAGCAGCGGAGAGATAAGTCATTTGAAATGATGCTGCAGGAAATAATAGGTGACCAGATGACCCTTAAGGTTTTTATTTGTCATTCAGGCTTTGCTAACAGAACTTTAATTAACTTGGTTTCAATTATAGAGTACTTCCACCTCTGTATTTTGATCTGCAATTAGTAAAGCTAAACTCTAATTAGGTCATTTAAAAAAAAAACTGGTTTAATGCCTCATGTGTGACCTCTTAAACAACCGAGCAACGCAGGTCCTGTTCATGACATGTGGTCAAGCTGAGTGTTTAAATTTGCTCATGAGCATGGAGAATGGCCAAAGAATGATTAGATGTCAGAACCTGGGTGGAGTTGTCATTACTGAGCAGCACTGTGGCTTCACTGTGGTTCCTGCCGAGGATTTTCCTCACAAACTCATAAAGACGACTGTGGCCTGGTGGCTGCGTCAGAATGATAACTCCAGAATAATCAGCACATACAGATACAAATGTGGTTTCTGCTTCTTGTGGTTATGCAGTAACAGACTTTACATCTCTGAAGCAAAGTAGTGTATCTCATACAAATGCATACGACAAACAACATGCTTTAAATATGACTAACAACCGTTGTCTTTGCTTTTAAAAGTACAATTGCACAAAAGCTCTGAAAGCATTATCATGTTAAGAAAGGTGGCACATAGCTTAAAAGATATGAATGTAGTAAATAAGTACAATACAGCACATGCCAAAATGGCTGAATGAACACAGACAACCAAGCAGTAGAGACTGCAGAGTCTGTAAACATGACAGGGAGGTAATGTGTAGGAATGGCTGGGGGAGAAGGGGGGAGCACGATGCACTGGCAGGGGATGCAGAATGCCGCATTAGGGAAGAATGAGGTTCCCTGACCTGCATGCTGGGGCCCAGAAGGCCGTTGTGCTGGTGGTGCTGCAGATGAGCGAACGCATTGCTGGGGCTATGCACACCAGCCATCTTGGCCTGGTGCCTCCGAAGTTGAATGAGAAGCAGAGTCAGCTCCTCTGGCTGTAGCCAAACCAGGGTTTAAGGTAGGGAGGCCCACAGGCCAGTGAAGGTACAGAGGGATGAGAGAAAATACTTGATAACCATCTGGGCGAAACAGTGGCTTATAGCTTTGAGAGCCAAGTAGCACAGAGGCCAGAGTACTGCTGGTGGATGTCCTGTTTCAATTTGAACTCTAGAGTCAGATTATGGAACTCATTAGAAGGTTAAAGATCACTTCCTGTCTGAAAAGAACAAATTAAACCAGCTGCACAAAGTTTCACAAATTCAAACGCTTTGGATTCTACATTTAGTTAGTGTCATATTGATCAGATATTATACCTACTTTTATTCATTCTTTCCCTTACAATTTAGCAGACTTATTAAAATATAAAATTCTGTAATTCACATTTACAGAAGGTCCTACCGTTTTTCCATGCAAGCTGGGAGCGCTGACCGTATGTGTGATGTAACCCATGGTTGGCACAGACCTCCTCTCCATTTGGGAAGTCTGTGGAAAAACACAATTCATCTCATTATTAAAAATCCTACATCAGGGCTATTAAACTGGCGGCCCGTGGGCCAAATCCAGCCTGCAAGTGACCAAAGTTCAGCCCGCCAATAGGTTCATTCATCTCTTAATTCCAAACCCCCGGTTTTCCACTTTAATTCCTATAAGTTCTTTTAGTTAGACATAGACATGTTTGGTATCTACAGAAATGTTAGAACCTTGGCTAAAAGCCGGTAAAAAAAACATTTTTATGAACACCCAAGCCAGTTAATACTAGAAGCAGTTGAAGATAAAATTATGAAAGTGAAACTAAAATTGGTTTAAAATTTTGGAAAGTCAGAGATGTCAAAATAGTATTTGTGTTAAATAGGAGGCATTATGTGTTATTTTTGTTTCTGATATTGTTTTTTTATCACTACCTTTATTGCATAGGGTTCTGTATGTTGTGTCCATGATTAAATGCAGCAAAATAAACTATTTCAAATGTAACAGATCTTTATAATAATTGGTTTATTCACATAATGATTTCAATTGATGAATGTTCGGCCCTTGTTGCTGTTGGCCTTTAGTAACTGTGGCCCCTGGAGCAGTTTAGTTGAATAGCTCTGACTTGCATGATCAAGTTAAACAAATTTGCAAAGTAATCTTCAGTACTGAGTCAAAAGTTTGAGAAATATCACTTGATCACACTAAACCCTTGCCTCTAAGTTTGCAAACAAATTAGACTACACAGCAGATTTATTTTTCATCCATCCTCTTTTTTTTTTTTTTATCCCCTCGTTATCACTCCCACCCTTATTTGAAACAAGGTGTGCCTCCAGTTTCAGATGCTGCGGGGGCTTTGGAAGATTTGACATTTTTGCTTAACACACAGAATTAGCAAGAAAAATCCAGACCCACTACAGAACCTTAAAAGGACACAAACAACAAGAGATTTAATTAACTACACATAAATTATACCAAACCTGCTTTCTTAAAATAACATTTGTTTGCTACCAGCTAGAGAAGCCCTGTAAGCCATTCCCTTTGAGATTCCCATGCCACAATTTTTTTGCTGTATAATAGGTTTTTTATTTAAATGCAAGATCAGAAGAAAGAGACCGCTGCTGATGTTTGGGATACAGTAAAGATGTTTATGGGGTGCTGAGAAGCCCTGGGCAAATTGGATTAGCCACTAATAAAACATACTGTACTTCTTAATGATATTCCACAGCGGCATGCAGATCTCTGTTACTTAAGTGCACTCGAGCAAGAGCACCATCGGCCTCAGAGATGCTGGTTGCACCAAAGCAAAGTTCACACTAAAATTAGCTTCCATAAACATTGCCTGCTCGCTCAGGCACTGTGGCTGCCTTTGTTAAAACACGCATCTTCCTATAATTGTGCACCGCTCCATTCAGTGGTAGTAATTAGTGCGGTGACGTTTGGAGTGAGTGATGGAGAAAAACAGAGCATCTGCAACACTTTGTTTACTTGTGCACGGCCATGGGGTTGGTTGAGAAGCTTGTGTGCGCTGGCGGCCGTGGCGACGGTTCAGAGGGAGAGCTGTTCACATGTGGAGGGTGTGGTGAGAAGACAGCGCAGGGTGTGGACAACGGGGACATCCTCTCGCTCCGTCTCCTGTGGCGGTGGCGGTGCTGTCTGAGTGCTTTGCTGGTTTGAGGAGCGACGGGACGCCAAAAGCTTTTACTCACACACGCTCGCACCACCTGTGAGCGCGCCTGGGTGTGGACTATGTGAATCACATGAGCTTCAAAGTGTGCGCGCTGAAGAGCTGGAGCCTTCTCAGGCTTCTCAGCCCGATCTTCCCATGGGCCCCTAATGAGCCCACAGTTTGCTGACATCACAGACTGCTGTGAGAATGAGAACATTGTTTTTGACTCACAACGTGAGATTCATCAACTTTTCCTTCAGTCCCATGCCAATGACAGGCTATTGGTGGGTACTGTTGGTCTGTATTATAGTGTTAGAGAATAAATGACTGAGCACATTTATGTAGGAACAAATTCTCATCTATACATTAGACAGTCAGGTTTCCACGCTTGCTGCTTACTATGTCTGAACACTTTGAGAACGCCTCCACTGGTCTTTCTTTTCTCACTTTGATGGTGTTTTTGTCCAATTTACAGAACATACTAAGGCGACAAATAGCAGTAGCTGGGACTGCACAAGCATTTACTATTAGATTTTTAATTTTTCTTGTTTTCTTGATTACTCATTAAGTTATTTGTTCCATAGTTTGTGTGTGTGTGTGGCCTTGTTTTTCCTACATCGTGTGGACAATTTTCCCAAAAAAGCAGCCTCGTGAGGACTGAACATGCATTGTGGGGACTAATGCCCAGTCCCCACGGGTCCAAATGCTAAATATGGGTGGAGGGTTAGGTTTAGGACCATGGTGTGAATTGAGTTTAGGTTAGTTTTAGGGTCAGGCAGGTCCCTGTGAGGTAAATTTTAGGGTAAATGGTCAGGGTTAGGCTATAAAATTTCCAAAAAATGAATGGAAGTCAATGCAC
>JARVJO010000164.1:1048066-1074390 GCA_031762555.1 Cynodonichthys magdalenae | reverse complement strand
CCCGGGGCACCTGTTCTCCCAGTCTGTTGTGTTTTTTGTCTATATCTCTTGAACGGGTTGTTCCAAACTGTAATTTCACTTCATGGGATCAATAAAGTATCATCATCATTATTGCTGATACTGTGCTTTGTAGTCTGTCTTGTCTGCTTTGCAAAAAAAAAAAAGTTCAATAAATATATGTTAAAAAAAAAAATAATAATAATAATAACAATTATAATAATAAAACAGAACTTTGGTATGGGAATATATCCATAATTCAGGTGTGGGATCAGAAGTAAAAAATGCGGATCGGTGCATCCCTAATCCCAAGTGCATCTTATAAAATATCTTGGCTTCAGAGATACAACCAGCTGTTCAAAGAAAAATTAGAATGTCAATTAAATATAGCATAAAAAATAAAATGATCAAAAGCTACCTGGCACATAATAACATCTTAAATAAATCTGTTTCAGGGCCATCTTTCTGTTACCTTGAAAGCATATTTGCGGTTTATGTGGTCTTCGGGCTCAATTGGTGCAATGACATAACTAGGCAAAGGGATGCTACCGAGCACTGTTTCTTCTCGACTGTCTGTGAAACAAGAACACACACACAGATAAATACAAAAGCACAGTTACATGCGTTCAAAGCAATACCTAACAATGCTGAGCTATGCTATAATGTTTACGAGCAACGACATGTCTACAAACAGCAGGGAAATGAGTGAGGCATAATTCATGTGTGACTCTTGTCTCTTCAAAGCCATGTGGCAGCATGTGGCATGATGGGGCATGTGGTTTATCTATTATTCAGGATGATTAATAGAGGAGAGGAGGTAGATTCCATAGCAACACAAGCAGAGATTAAACCCTACAATATAAAGCTCAACTTAATAACATAGGAAAGGTTAGAGTCAGTGAAAGCCTGGGAGTCATTACTCTAAATGAGGAGAGGAGATCGCTGAAGGTCTGTGTGGTTTATTTTAGGATTAAACTCTGGCCAAATGCACTTTTTGTAGACTCACCTTTGTAGTAAAACAAGCAGTAGTCTGACAAAACAAACCACTTCCGCTTCCACAGTCGCATTCCAGAGCTGTCCTGGAGGTGAAGGGGGGGAAAAGTAGCACAAAGTGTATTTAGAAATCTTCCTCGCCGAAGCGCATTTTAATTCTCGTCTCAATTAAAAAGGGGAGTTTGGGAATTGCATGCTCATTAGCTCAAGTGGGAGGTGGGGGGGGGCATCATGTTAGAACAATAACATGATGACGCGTTTGGCACAAAGCAGATTCTTCATTTTATTCAATGCTGTCGTATTTATTCAAGGTAATGTGATTAAAAATACAGGCAATCTAAAACTTCCGTTTTTGTCGGACATCAGATTAAGTGAAAGATGAGCTTTGACTGATTTTCCACATTATTTCAAATGTGCTGTTTAATCTATCTAAAGAGGAGGAGAGGAACCTGAGCTCACCTGTTTGTAGAGCCAACCTCTTACTACTACTGGGATGTTCAGGTTTCTTTTAATAGCATGATCCCTCTTGCCAAAGCTGTGTACTTTCCCAGTTCCTCTGGAGCTCTGCAGGAAATCAAAGAAAGCCCTCATAAAGTAAACCGTGGTGACTTTCCACAAGCACCTAGATTAGGGAACAGATGCTTACCTTTGACCCTGAGGCGACATCCACTGCACTGGAGGTCACAGCCTTGGAGGATTCTGTGACCATGCTGGGAGATCTCTGATTGGCTGCGGACTTGGACATACGGGACTCTACCCTGCGGCTGAGAGGACAACGTGAATGATGATCAGTAACACAGAAGAGATAAAAATGCGAAGTTCTTTCTTTTTTCCTGCTGTGACAGGCCGTGAAACACAGAGCAGATCTGTGCTGAGCTTTCAGATATAAAGGATGTGACTACTTCCTGCAACCAACATGAGCTTTCTCACAGCCAATGGTTTTGCAGTGAATGTGCTAAAGAGTGGAAACAGCACTCTAGTAAAACTTTCTCTGACCTCATAGCACACATCTTAAACACACAGCAAAACAATGCAAAACAAATAATAGCACTTATACGTACTTGTTGGACAAATAAAATATAAACATAAAACATATATTCCTCTTTTTTTAAGGTTCAAACAAAATCATTATGAAAATAATACATCACAGACTGTTCAGCTGAAAGGTTGAGCTTGGCTTTTTGTATTGTAGATTGCTTTTTGAGTTATTAAACCACAGCTATGATTATTCCTCATTGGCATTTCTTCCATTTAAGTTTGCTCATTTACATAATTTTCCATTTCATTAAAGTCAAAAGACTCCCTACTTTTTTTAAGACGGTTTGTGACCTCACAAAAAAGTTTGGTGGATAAAAGGAGACATATGCTTTGAAAACCTTCTTTATCATATTTAAATTATTCAGTTGGGTTCTATAGAAAGTGGAACTGCAATGCTTTGGTTTGAATTCCTCCTTATTGTAACTCCACAATCCCCTCTTTCGCCCCTTTTCTGAGGTGTGCCTCAGATCAACTTGTTTTGAGGCTGTCTCTTTAAATGCAATCACCCCGCCTCCCTCCAACTTCCATTCCAGTTTGATAGAGCGGTTTACGACTATGTAGCAGCGAATAAACTTTTTATTTGCAAATTAATTGAAAGAGAGGACAATGAAGACAACAAAATTGTAGTGGGTAGGTCCAGACATTATTTGGCAGGCCGTCACAAATAATTTGACGTAATAGTTCAAAAAACTTCATAGAAAATAAAAGAAAACTGAACAAGTTGAAAAATATGACCCAAACCGAATACAAAAATATCTACGCAGCACCGGGAGGGACTAAATTCCATTTATTTGCACAACTAGAAAGAGACTCCAAGTACACAACAAAATGTATTTAATGACTATAAAAGTAGACTTTGCATAATAAGCTCCCTTTAAATGCAGAAGTACACTATGATAGATTGTTTTTTTATAACTACATGATCAAAAGTAATTATTACTTTTAGTGGATATTAGTAACACAGAAATTAAAACGGTAAAACTGCTTTTCCTTTTTTGTGGTGCTGCTCAGGCAGAACATTAACTTTCAAATCTGTGTCTGAAGCTCATTGGAGTTTTACTTGCTGTCATTTATTACCTTTTTCCCATTTCAGGCAAAAAGTAATGTCAGCACTTTACCTATGACTAATAACTTCTGAAAAACTATTTGAAGTAACAAATAGTTGCATGTGGCCTCATGAGTCACCAGCATATGTTGCTGTCAGGATTACAAGTCAGTGTAAATACCAGAACTTACGAAAGAAAACTGGATGCCTTTTTTTAAGCATCCACATTAAGTTATTCATAGAAACAGCCACCAACAACTTGTTTTGAAATACTGGATATAATTGTTGCCATTTTACATAATGTTACATCACGCCTTTTCAAAGACTTGCATCAGATGCTCTAAACAGAAAACTTGATTAAAATCAGAGAATGACAATAAATAGGTGCAAGTATGCTAATGAAATACACTCCCTTTATGCTGCATTGTGTTCAGTAAATCTTATGTTTAGTGGGTAATAAATATATGGGAAACAGGAGAAATAAACCTTGAAATTAATCTGCTACCCTACAAAACTACTTCTAATTTGGTAAAGAAAGGAGTTAATAAAACAAAGCATGTTGCTACTTTTTCACCCTTGGTGTACTTCTAGACTTAATCTAAGAAGAAGGTAGGGATGCTTGTCAAACAATAGGAAAAAAAACACCAGCAGAATAAAGAGGACATAAAAACCTGAAACAACACAGGAATCCAACCTGCAGTCACTCTGAACTCCCAGCTTGGACTAAGGCCAGCATTTTTACAGGATATGTCTGTCGTATCAAGAGGACGCTGCTGTTTTATGTGACGCTTTCATACTGTTTACCACCATGGTCATTGAAACAGTTCCCCAGGAGATTTGTTGTGGCATGTGGAAGAGCAGAGCAATATTTCATGTAGTGCTGCACAGAAAGGGGAAAGTCACAGTGCTCCGATTTCCTGCTTGTCTTGCTCTGATGGAAACAGAAGTATACTGTACTTGACATTTTTAAACCCTTCTGGGCGGTGTGTGTACATGAGAAGAGATAATTAATTGATCACAACGTAATAATCTATAAAAAAGTCGAAGACTTGAGGCCAATAAAAACGCTAGCTGATCGACCTCCCTGAGAAAAGGCCCTCCTGATGCTCCTTCCCGCTTTCAGGCTGTCCTCATTCTAATCCAAACCTCCAGAGAGTACCCTGACTTTCTCTTTATACTAAAGTAAGTCATTCGTAGAGGATACCCACAAAGTTAATACTTCATGTAGAACAAATCCCATAATATCATCATCATAAAGGGGTTAAATACCAACATTATCCTTTTGTATCAGGCAAACAAACCTGTTGTTGTGGAAAAGTAACTTATTATCATGGACTAAAAATTAGAAATCTGTACCTCTTTTAATCACACATTTTACATTTTTCTCAGACTCCAAACCCTACGTCTTTTTTGTGTTTGTTATAAACAGTGGGCTGTAACAACATGCAACAGTTAAATAAGCTATACTGTAAATTTTGTTCCACATTTAGATTTAAGAGTAACATGCTGAATTATTGACACATAATATAGTGGTAACCCGATATTAGTATTTTTAAAGAGGTGGCATTATGTATTTTCCAGGCACATAGTTCAATTCTATACCACAATCAAGTAACTACGTTACCTTCAGTTGTTCTAAAAATGCTGTATATATCAAAAATAATTTTGACTTTGCAAGGATCGTATCTAAACACCTTGAAATTGGCCTCTGACGTTAAGAACCTCCTGCCATTTCTGACATTCCCACTTCAGCAAGTCTTCACAGCAATGCTTCGGGGAGGGATACTCTGTGGGGAGGGAGCTCGGCTGCAGACTGAGCTCCAGGGAGGAGCTTTGTACAAATAGGTGGTGCTTTGTACCAGCAAGCGTTTAGGCAGCTCCAAATGGCTACCAGGAGATTCAAGGATTTCTCAAAGCAACACACTGGGTATGTTTTTGATAAGGGAATGACATTATAACACAATATAAAGCTCAAAAAAGTCAATTTTGCATAATAACCCCCTTTAAAAGTACTTGTTCCCATTTAAAATTCCCTAATACCCAGAAACAATACCAATTTTTTTTGATCAGCAAAACAAAACGGAAAAAGATTACAACTACTCAAACAGCAGCTTGTATGAATGTCTATTATGTGTTTTCATATTTCTTCAACAAATCAAATTTTACCATTCTTCCAAATAAATTAATCGAACCAGCATTTTTATAATCGCTAGCCAAGTTGTTCCACAACCTTATTCCTTGAATTGACGTACATCTTTCGTTCAAGTTAGTTAAAATTTTAGGTTTCACAAACATTTCAAATCATTTAAGATTATAAATACTTTCCCTCTTAATTAAATTAGATTGAATGTTCAAAGGTAATGCGTTTTTTTGAGCCCTATATATAATTAGTAAAATCTTATAATCAACAAATTCATAAAATTGTAATAATTTCAATTAACGAAATAATACATTCGATGGGTGACTATGTTTTCTGGTGATAATTCTTATGGTTCATTTTTGCTAAATAAAAATATAATTTGTAAATGTTTTGCATACCTTCCCCCTGAATTTAACACAATAAATCAAATATGGAACAATTATTGCATTATATAATATAAACAATGCTTTATCATTAAATAATTCCTTGACCTTATATAGTACTGCAATAGATTTAGCTATTTTTGTTAAGTAATTTATGAGACTTCCAAGTCACGTTTTCATCAATAATGACACCTAAAAACTTCACCTTACTGACTCTACAAATCTCAACACCGTCAACTTTAAATGGAACATCGATCTTTCTTTTTCTATTACTAAATATCATATAATTTGTTTTGTCTAAATTTAGTTATACTTAAACCAATTTTGTATTTTTACAAATTCTGTTTGCATAATTTCCAACATTCGTTCTAAATCTTTACCCAAACAAAAAATGTAGTGTCATCTGCAAACAAAACACATAAACAACCCAGACACATTTACCAAGTCATTTACATATAAAAGAAACAACTTTGGTCCAAGCACAGAACCCTGTGGAACTCCACATGTAATATCACCAAATTCAGATCTTACATCATTTATTTGAACAAATTGTTTCCTGTTTGTCAGATAACTTGATACCCATTGTAATACTGGACCTCTCATGCCATATATATTTGTTCAATTTTCTCAAGAAGAATGCTGTGATCAATGCTTTCTTTAAATCAACATAAACACTAAGACAAATTTGTCTTTGATCTGGTAGCTGTTGTTATTTGTTCTATCAGATCCATGAGAGCCATTGATGTTGAAGTGTTAGCTCTAAAGCCATATTGACTATTACTCAAAACATTTTGTTTATCAATGTATTGATCCAATCTGGTTACAAACAATTTTTCCCAGTAAGTTGTTTTTTTTCGCAATTCAGTAAGTACTTGGGATTGGTACTCGCTATAGACGAGTACCCAAATTGAAGTATACGTATTCGTACCCTGTTTGAGAAAAACTAGTATCAGGACACCCCTAATTGAATACAATCAGACAAACTATTTTAACTCCCTGCAAATTCAAAGTTTCACAAATTTGATGACAAAGTTGAAACTAGTGCGAGCCTCAAAAATGTCACAATCCTTCACCCTGAGTCGGGTAAACAAATTCAGGTAATATGAAAAGTAGTGTTTTTAGATAGTGTTGGAAAAAGTAGCTCACATGTAAGTATGTCAATCTATTCAATTCTAACTTCACACTTGAGCAGAAAGTTAGAATAACAACCAAACTGTGTACCCTTCACTACATCGTTACTAAAACCTTGTTACACTTTTAAAGAACATGTATATAAAGTGTGGGGTAAGGTTTACAGTGCTAAAAATGCAAGTAAAGTTTTGAACTCTAGATGGTTTACAAATCCAAGGCTTATCGGAGCTGAACTAAGGATAAAGGCGATTTTCAAGATATAAAAGTCAGTGTAGACTGCAGATGGATCCCATCCATCAGTTTGTTGTTGTTCTCACACAACAGCTTTATAACACTGGGAATAAAGAGACCATGTACTCATCTCTTTTTATGCTTTTGCTCAAAGTAGAATCTTTGCTGTGCACGATGGTATCACAGGAGACAACTTAAATACGATCAGACACCTGCTGCCTCGAACTGTGCGCTAAACCTGCCACGCAGCTCTGATTGCTTTGCAGGATGAGATTCACATAGCAACATAAAGTGACTATAAATCCCTCCACCAGGCCAGGAACGGAACATATGGTCATGAATGTAAACAAGGCAATGCTGCTTTTTTAGTTCATTTCTTCTAACATTCCAACAATTCTCAACAAAAGCAGTTGTTTTTTTTTTTTACTTCAGAGAAATAATTGTGATGGAAAAAGCGCAATGTGCCATTATAATCTAGAAAACATTTGCACTATTGGGCAGACTGATGAGTCAGATTCATTAGACCGGATATGAACATACCCAAAAGCAATTGCAGGTTTCATATGTGTCATTACCATAGAGACTACTCTGGTAATAAGGAGATGAACAAAGCTAATAAGCCTCCAGGATCCAAATTTGCTATCATGTTTTTGTAGTATCATTAAAGAAGGGATTAAATTCAGCCTAAAAAGAAAAGTGGTAGTGCCTGTATGTATAACCTGACTATGATTGCAGCTGATTTTACTAACATTTACTGAATGTCAGCTACCCTTTCTATTTTCTTCCTTTTAAATATCCATCACATGTTCATGCCATAATTATTTTATACATTTGATCATGTAGCACAGAGACCAGCTCACCTGTCTTCTAATGTGTATTCGATGTTATCAGGTGAAATCTGTCCAGTCACAGGATGTCGAAACGATGTGGTCTTCAGGTTGTGGCTGCAGCAAAGAGAAAGAAACAAATGAATAATGCATAATGTCAGTAGCCATACTCCTGCATGATCAACCTTGTGCTTTTGCTTTTTGTTTTTCCATAGTTCAGTTCGTCTTCATTTCCACATGAAGTTTCTTTAAGCTCGCAGTGATGCCTCAGTCGACAGTAAAACTATCTACGAGCACAGCAGCCAGTCACAGCTCATATTCTTTTACACAAAGTTCGAAGCTCAGCAATCTTCCTCATCCAACCCACTGGCCTTTATTGATTTCAGCTGGATGGGGCCATTCATTGCTTTAACTGGAGCAGAAATGCATGTTCCTGTCACATGGCAGAATAAGAACTGGTAGTCAGTGATGCTGTTGGTGAAAAGACTCAGATGTTACAAAATGACTTCATTAGAGTCGTCTGTTAGCAACTGATATTATGTTCAACTCTTTTAGGTCACCAAATTACAAAATATAATGTCATTCATTAGACAAAAATGATACATGACTTGAATTATTATGTGTTTTAATCTTGATTTGTTTAGAAAGAGTTAGATCTTATTATATAACAGGCAACATGATTTAAAGGTTTAGCTTGATTTGTCTGCATTATTCACTAAAATAAGACAACAAAGAACATCTTATTGCATCATTTTACATATCATCCAACTGTATTGTATCATATTGTGTCATATTATGTTGTGATGTATTGCTGAGCGCTAGGGTTTGGCGTATCGATCCAAGTATCGTATCCAAATTGTTTGGAGTTACTCATTAGTCTTCTACATCATGCCTGCCTGCAATAAGTTATTTTTTTGTTGTTGTTTTACTGATATTTTTATGTTTGTTACATTGTTGCTTCGTTTTTGTTATTTTGCATTAGTTACTTTTTTCTGAAACAACTGTATGTAGGGGTATTATTCTATTATTTTTATACTGTTACATCTTTTATTTTGTTATAGTTAGTTAAAAGAAAATATTTTTATTTTGATTAGCATTTTTAATTTTTTATTATATTTATTATTTATGAATCTTTGTCCTTTTTATCATAATCAACTAAAGTCAAAATCACATAATTATTTAATGAATATGACAAGTATCTGAATTAGAATCACAGATACTAGCCCTGTATTTACTTGGTATCGGATCGATGCCAAAAGTCCTAATATTGCCCACCCCTACTGAGCCTCATATCTCATTGTATCATAGTATAATATTGTCTAGTATTATAACATCTTGTATTGTACTGAAATAGCTAAAATAGACCTGCTTACATTTTCTTCACCTAAAATGCACCAAGAATAAAAAAAACAAAACACTAAATTAAGGAGCTAAAATTGTCTAAATCCCAGATGCTGAGTTTCAGTACTACAAAAGGCACAGCAAGACACAGAACAGCTCCTCTCTGCATCACCATGTACCAAAGGGTGGGGGATGAAAATGCATGGGGTACAAAGACTCATGAGTTGACATTTCGGCAAACATCAGAGGGAAAAATAAAATTCTGCACAGACAAAACAACATTGCATCAACTAAAAGCAATCTATGCATTCATGTTTGTGATACTTTCACATCACGATTAACACAAACTTCATCCAAGCCAACAACTCATGATATACTGCGCTGCACTTGGCACATGCAGCCCTGCACCAGCACCCCCACTTAATTAGGAACCTGGATTCTTTTAGGCTTTTGTTTTACACGCATTATTTCTGAACTATTTGTCATGGAATTTACAGCATCTCTAGTTGGTGTGTGAGCACAGTAGGCCTATTTATTTGCAGAGTTATTTTCTATTAAAACTAGTGAGAACATTGTTGCACCAGGAAAGAGACATTCCTGCTGTAACAGACTGCTTTCCTAATTATGTAAAGGAGAAACAGTTTAATTAACTGAAATTAAAGTCACAACTACTTTATTTAATAGAAATATCTTAATATTTGAAATATTTTAATTTCAAAAACAGGCCCTCTGCTGCTCCACTAACATGTCACAGTGTTTAAGTGAACAAACAACCAGGTCAAACTGAGTTTCTGTTGCAAGCCAGATAAAAAAGAATGACTGGCATCTCTTCTTGCACTCGTATATCTTCAAGAAGGAACCTTTCAGTGTCTCACATCAGTCCTAGATAAGAAGAAAAATTCCTTCATTAGTTAAAACACGATTTGACTCTATGTACAAAAATGTGAGTTGAAAAAATGAACTGGTAAATTTACAGTAGCCTGTCTTGCCTATAATAGAAATCAACCTGAGAACAGAACATCAGCCTGGTCTTGATTTCTACGTTTTCACAGCAACATGTAAAAACTCTAACTATGACCACAAGAGAATGTTGAGTCTATTAATATTGGACTGCATGAGTAAAAGCACGATTAAACCCTGGCTGAAATGTCATGTCAATGTATTTTTGAAAAACATGAATCTAAAGGTAATCCATATTAGACACAAGCAATTAGTTCTGGCAGCAGGACAGGAGAAGCAAAGCTCTGCAGGCTTTTATACAGAGAGAAACACTCAGAAACTGCCTAAACTCCACAAAACACATCTGTTGTGACTCAGATATTCACATATGCTCTCTACCTCGTTCAAGAATACTGACATTTAGAAAAACAATCTCCCCGATTTTTTGTCTATTAACTCCTCTTGTTCTACAGCACAGTACAGACCAGACCGTCTCACCTGCTGTGAGATTGAGATTCATGATGAAAAAGCTTCCGGACTCGCTGTGAAGCTGCAGGTCACAGAAATCCTCCTGGAATTAAAGCGGCAGGTGAAGAGTGCAGAGAGAGTGTGTCCTGTAGCAGCTGTTATCCACACAGAGCAAAGTAAAGTGGAGCCAGCAGGATGTGGGCTGAAGAGGGAGCTCTTCATCTCCTGTTTCTGGCATTCACGCGAGCTGATGAAGAGACCCTGCCATCAGGGGAACGCCTTGTTGGTTTATCAGATCCTGCCCATTTCCTTCCCTTCCTCCCCCTATCTCTCACTAAATATTAGATTTTCAGATGATGTGCAGCTGCTTCTGAAGAGTCGTGGTTTAAAAATGAAAGGAGAAAGGAAGTTGAATTATTTGTGTGCCCAATAAGTGTGGAATCTCTATCAGCAACTTTTATTAATCATCTAGTTGGCAGGTAATGTACTGATTCTAAATCAAAATAAAAAATTTATTGATTACTCTTACTAAACAACAGATAAAACTGAGCATTTGTCTTAATATATTTTCCAACTTTTAGTACAGACAAAATCTTAAATGCATTAGGCTTCTCTGAGGTCACCTTCATTAAAGGCAACTGAAACTGAGAAAATGCAGTGTGAATGCATAACGCTGAAAAAGATTTTAGATAAAAAAGCTAAAAATAGCTTGAAAAGTAGCTGAAATAGCTGAAACAGAAAGAGCCGATGCTGCTGAATTAAGCAGCAGCAAGAAGCTGAAGTTATCACAAAGAGATGAATTTAGCTGAAAAAAGCTCAAACTAGCTAAAAACACAGAAAACAGCTGAAATTAGCAGAAAGCAGCTGAAAGAATCATATAAAAAATTAAATTAGAAGAAAAGCAGAAAAGATCTGCTGGCTAAAAATGGCTGAAAAACCTAAAATCAGCAAAATAAAAGCCGAAGTAAAATTTGTACAAATGATTTATGAAAAAGCAGAACTAGAACAAAAAGGAAAAGGCATTGTAAAAATGTATGAACATTTTAAACTGTTTTAATGATGTTAAAGACAGCTTCATTCATTTTCAATTAGAAAAACAATGCAAAGCTGAATAGCTCAAAAAGTATAAATTGCCGAAGTGCCAAAAATCATAGCCGAAATGTCCTGAAGGAGTTGAACATTTTGATACATAAATTGTTGAAATAGCCCAAAAATAGCAAAATGAGATAAATGCCAAAAAAACGTACGGATGAAAAAATGGTCTCAATAGTGTAAATGCTTTAAAAGTGTTCAAGTGAATCCTGTAGAATGAACACTAAGGTGATAGCAACATCAAGCAGGCACAATATCACTGAACTTATAGCAGCTGTGAGTTCAAGTAAACTCTTTTGCAATTTGACACCCATGTAGCCATTTAATTAATTTAGGAAGCTGATTGAATTTCCTTGGCAAATTCAATCAGCTGTAAGAAAAACATCAATATTATCAGTATATTGACACAAATGAAATGAACCAGCAGAACTTTAAAAACTAAGATTAAATCAAAGCAAAAAGCCACAACTACCTGCACAGAATAGGGAAATGACGTGCTCCAAACTGTTGCTGAACCAGTTTGGGGTAACTGACCCAGGCAATATGAATATTTTACAGTGAGCAAAATGATTTTACATCATAAGAAACAGATATATTCTTTCAAAAAGAATCCCTGAAGCATCCCAAGCCTGGGAGATAAAGATAATAACAGTGGTGTGAGCACAGTATCCAGAGAAAATGAGCTATTAAGATAAGAATTTAGCAACAGGATTATATGTTTACCCTTCATGGTTTCATGCAGCAGCCTGGTTCACTCGGATTTCCATAACATCTACAGAAAACAATTTTTTGCCAATTTTTACAATAAATTAATACCAATTAATTCATAATGGAAACATGGAACAGCAACAATCACCACTATCATCATTACCTTCAGTGTTAAAAACTGCAGCAGACCCACACTTTGCTGACAGAATGACACACTTTTGCAACCTCACTGAAGGACAGGGGTTTAAAATAGAACAAACAAGCCTGTAGTCAATCAGCCTGCTACTCAGGCAGCACCGGTACACAGAGCCTCAAACAAGCCCAACGCAGGGCACAAGCAGGTGCACAGACTCACCAGCGTCTGAATCCTCCGACAGACAAAGGGTTTGGCAGAAATCGAAAGAAATGTCCTCTTGTTAACATTCAGCACACTCCATTTTGACTCAGCACATTTCACTGCAGTCAAAATTACCCTTTCAGGAATGATGTTGCACACAGTGTACTAAGTAAAGAAACAATAAGTTTTATAGTGGATGTAATAAGAACCTGATCTAAAGCAGTAATAAAGAATTTGGAAAAACAAAAACAAGTTTTCTTTGTGGAAAACTTAACAGTAAGAATCTGAAAATCTATGCAACAGAATTTAAGTTGATGCTGCTCTTCAATATTTGTTCAGTTGTGATAAATAAATCATTTTCTAAAATAACTATTATAAAACTACTCCTTTTAAATATGTACCAACTCATCTACATACTGACGTGTACTCTTTTTATTAGCTTTTATTTCAGTCATATTTATGAATTTTAAATGCACAACTAAAGTAATAATTTATGAATTTAGTAATGATCAATATGTGCATTCATTTTATACTGCAGTGTCTGTAGCATCATACTGCATAATCTATAGGAACATCCCCATGAACAGACTGTAAAATTTCACATAGAAATTTAATGTTTCTCAGTGTTCGGACTGTTAAACAAAGATTCAGTGGAAGAATGTGATGACAGGTGAGCAGGTCAGCAAAGCAAGTGGAGGTGGGGGTCAAAGCCACTGATCCTAGGTCAGGTAGCAGGCAGCCAGGGCTGATGAAGGAGAAACTGCCTAAATCTATCTCTGTAAACAAAGGGCTAATGGTGAATCATCAGAGCAAGTGTTGGCTAACACAGCAGGATAAGCAGCAAATGTGCCTTGTTACAATTCATTTAATCAAATTTATGTGATAATCTTGCAACTGAAGCAAAAACTGTCTATTGCCGATTTTTCAATTTTTTCTCAGTAATTTAATAAAAATACTCCTCAAACTGCACTTAGCAACATATTTAGGCATTTTGACGAAGTGTGACCATAGTCTTTGTGGATATACCTCCAAAACTCTGATTAAAAACAATATTTCATCCAACTTAAACTGTCAAAACATTAAGAAATATACAAAATGGCAACATTATTTATTTTATAACTGAATGTTTGATTGTAGATTTTAAAGTAGGTTTTAGATATTTTATTGTTTTATTTCCTGCTTTTATTTATTTATTCTTTTTTGTGGTGTTTTATTTTTGATTTTGTATGAGCTGTGTTGGAATCTTGATTCTGTACGGCACTTTGTTCTGCTGTGGTGCAAAAAGTGCTTTACAAATAAAGTTGGATTGGATATTTTGAATGTTCTTGCTGACTAAAAAACAAAACTACCGTACAACCATTGTTTGCTTTTCACACAATGTAAACAATAAATAGACAAACACATCATGGCTCAGACATAATGTATCAAAACCTGTAGATTGAAGTTAGAAAGAGACAGCGAGCTTCAACTGAAAATAAAATTACAGACCATAAGGAAATCTGTGCATTAAGCTCTGTGGACTGAACTGTCAACTGCAGCCAAACAAAACAAATTTCCAGCTGACAGCACATCAAAATAAACGCAAACACAAAAAATAATATTCTCATCTAATGTCAAAATTATCACTATTGCACAGGTAATGTTTTTTTTGTTTTTTTTAGTGAAACACATTGTTGTGTATAAAAAAGAAATATAAAAAAATAAACTCTAAAGATCTCAGGGTTCTGCACAACAAATTCAAAAGCATGAAAGATAACACAAAGATAGTCATTCTACACATTGTCATTGTAGAAATATTCCAATTTCACAATCATCTTATGATTACCAATATGGAAAAGCCAAATAACAGGCAAAAGTCAATTTGAATTTGAGCAACAGAAGCAACAAACGTCTTTCTACAAGTATCAGCATCAATATTTGAACAATCCATCAGACATAAACAGCAAAATAGCAATTGAGTGTAATAAGCATCAATAACAACATGAAGCAGCCTGTTCTCTGAAGAAAACCAAGAGGGTGCCAAATAACAAAGTGGGAGCTCAATAACTGCACAGAGGCTGTCAAAATTAGATCTGCACATGTCAAAATCTGTAACAAGATTGCCAAAGTCAGAGAAAAGATTAAGTGCTCCGAACACTGCTGCTACACACAGAACTAACTGTGAGAAGTGATCGTTTAGAAAAGTGTTGTCATTCTGACCACTGACCAATCAGATTCAGCCCTTAAACAAACATGTGCAAACGCTAATACGGCTTAATATAAAGAGATCCATACATGTAAAACACAAGCCTGGCTTACCTGCAGGCTCCGTGTAGCACTACAGCCTGAGCTTCAACCGCACTGAATGAGTTCTGATTAGTCCCATGATTCTATTTGATGCTGCCAAATTCAGACAACCTTACATACTGAGCACTCGTTCCCCTGAGCGCCCAGAAACACAAATTGCATATGTTCATGTGCAGCTTATCTGTCTGATCTCTAAAACCCGTAATCCCACAAACATCAAAGATAATTCAAACATTCCAAAGTGACTCCGATTCAGAGGAGCACAGGGATTGAAGCACCAAACTGCAGATACAGAAATAAAAATACTAATAATACTTTTACAGCTTTTTGCACATCTTTAGTGGGGTTTAAATGCTATAGGTCAGGTCACAGACATAGAAGTAGCCCAACTTCTTTATATTCTTAAGGATTATCTTCAGGTTAATTCCTGTTTTACCACTAAATTTCCTGACAAAAATGTTATTTGTCAGTACTTTAGTTCAGAAACCAAGAAGCAAATAATTGGATTCAGGTGTAAAATATATGTAAATCCCTTCCACTATTGTGTCATTTCTCCCCTTAAATACCCTTACCCCCAAGCCCTCTGCAGCACACACACTCATACACACCAGGACAACAAATGAACTTTCAATGCTGAGGAGCTAAATAATAGCAAATTAATATATCAACATATACAGCTACAAATGCACAATGTGTGTTTTTGATGTCTTCATTATATTTGAATTTGATCCAGAAGTGAAGTGATCCCACACATGCAACAACAGAAATCACTTTATGGGAGAAAAATGATTAGTTCAGTCAGTTTTGCTGCAGAGAATCTCGACCAAGGCGCTCAAGCTCGGAGCACAGCACATTTTACTGCAGCAGTTCTGTTATTTCAGCAGTGTTTGCATGCAGCGTGTCCTTTATTACTTTAACAGCAGAGGGGGGAAAAACAATCACAACTCGCATCTCTTGTTAAGGCAGACAAATACCTTCCTCTCAATTGCAGAACCTTTGCAGATTGTGTTTGTCTCTGTACATGTGTGCTCTCGGCTTCGAATTTAGCTTGGAGGGAATTGTCCCCTGCATTCTCATTACAGAACCTGAGCTCCGGAGGAATGTAGAGTAAAAGCAGCCACTAAACACACTCCTACTGGGATTTTACAATTAAACTGATGCACAAGGTAAAGACAACAAAGCTATTTCATCACTGCAACGTTTGTAGTACTGACAAAACACTAAGACGTGACACTGGCAGCAAAACCCAACCTTAAGGCAGAAGTCTTTGCTTTATTATTAGAGGTTAAAGAAAATCTGTGGCTAACATTTTTATTAGAAACTGTAAAACAGAACAGCCAAATAAAGAGGCGAAATTGAGTTTGTTGTCTGTTTCCTTAAAAATATTGCTAAAATCTTATCTTTTTCTTGTGGATAGTATCTCGTCATGAGATGAGAGTCTCACTTCAGTCTGTCATGCAAAACAAACAGATAACAGCTTTTGGTTCTAAATGAATCTTATTTATAAATTGTATAAAACGATCCAATAATTTGAGGATGGGAACAAATGATCAGTTTTACAAGAAAGCACTTGAATTAAATAAACGATGCTCTAATTAGCCAGAAGTAGGAGGCTGGTTTTAAAGGCTCGTTTTAATTGTTTGTATTTATAAGTTAGGAAGGCTTGCAGAAAGTGGGCTTATTAAGTCAGGAATTAGCAGAGAGGACAGGGGGTGGAGGAGTATTTGGTTAACAGCTTAAAAAGCCCAAGAAGGATCTTTTTTTTTTTTTTCTAACCAGAAACACACCTTTCCTGGAATTTCCATCCCACTCACGTATGTGGGTCTAAATGACAGTCAGGGGAATTTTAAAGGTTACAGCACTAATAAAAATGAGAATTCACTCCCTTTTCCCCTTTAACCAATATCATCATCATGTATATTTATAAAAGTATCAGTTTTCAGTGAAAATGAGCTGCATATCCGTGGTTAAGGACAGGTCACTTCCTTACTGTATTCACTGCTAATTTGTAAACAGCTCCTTTTTTAAAGAGCATCCTTTTTCTAGAGAAAAGTGTTTTAGACACTGAGTCAAAGACGTGACCTTTTTTACACGAGAGTAAAGAGCAAATGAAGCAATGCGGTCTTTGGTTGTATTTCATACAGTAACCGAGGAATGAAGCAGGAAGGATGAGCTGAGCTGGGTGTGACTGAGCTCTATTCAGAGTAACTGGAAATGACTGAACACTAAATCAGATGTTCAGCTCTCTGAGTAGAATCAGGCCAAATAAAAGCAGACCCTTACATGATCAATTTCAGACACGGCTGCACAAAGACCTCACAAGATTCGCAAGAGGTCAATAGATGTTAGCTGAACGTGAGCTAGTTTATACATATAGCGACACATCCTGCAGTAAAAACATTATTGATTCCAAGCTGGCCCAAACTGCTATTTGTTATTTGCTGATCACAGGTGAAATTTTTGCGGTCTGGTGTTTACAGCCCTCTGCCTGTAAGGGTGAGAGTGTACCAGGAGGGCTGACCGACGAGGGAGCATAAGCAGGAATGTTAAACAGGCTAAGTAACCTAATCGCTTCAGCTGACATGGAAACTCTAACAGAATGCTAATAAGCCTGATATATATATTGTATGAATCTTTAATTGGCTGTAAAACATGGTTTTGTGTCAAAGCATAATTAAAATCAACACTTGACCAAAGAGTGGAACAAAAAACTTAAAGTAAGTTTAAGAAACTAAAGATTTGACCACTAATGTATCCCTTAACTTCAAACAAGCAAAAAAAAAGTCCTGTGGAAAGAAGTAGATTCCTTTGAAAAGTGTTCCACTGAATCAAACTTCATATGCAAACTTAAGAGTTTATTTTATTTTAAATAAAACTGTACTAAAATAACCTGGACACAATCTACCAACATATGTTATTATTTATGCTAAAACTATGCAAAGCCTGAGATAGAATCCTATGTAGAGATAAGCAATCCTTTAAAAAGTGTATAACTGAGTCGGTCAGCTGTGGAAAAAACTGCATCAAGCCTCTGCAACAGTCTCGTTAGCCTATAGATGCATCCCACAGTGAGCGTATATGATAACCTTAGAGATCAGTTCTGCTTACATCAACACAGAGATCAGTGTCCTGGGATCATGACCCACTGCAGTGAACATCTCTGCTCTCATTCCTCTGAGCACTTCCACCATGCACACTGACAGAAACTCTGCACAGGCAATTCAGAGATTTATAAAGAAACAAAAAATAAAATTAAATAAAATAAACAGGCACTCCAAAATCAGAGGACATGTCGGCATGCATTCTGCTTCCTGCCCACACCTAACGGCATGCAGTCCCGAGCACTTTATATCCTGCAGCAGCTGGACAGCTCTAACAGGCACACCTCTTCAGCAGCTTTGTACCACTACAATCTAACATATGTGCTAATAGAGGGGCTGCGATACACACCTGTGAGTTGTCCCATACACCGGTCGCCTCTTGTAAGGGGTGTGTGAGGTTGATTTTCCTGGCTGGCCCGGCATGTTTGCGGCAGGTCTGTTATTTGCTGTGCTGCGCTTGTCTCTGTAGTGCCTGTGTGTGTGTTTGTGTGTGTGTGTGTGTGTGTGTGTGTGTGTGTGTGTACTTCTCCCAGCTGGTAGTGCTGCTGTTGCTGACGTCCTCTGCTGAGCACTGTGGCGTCAATTCATTCAAAACATCCCCTTTCCCGCCTCTCCCGTGTCGAACTGCTTGTAGGGAGCTAAAAATACACACCGCCACTAAACGACCCACTGTCTGTGAGACTGCTACACACTTGAGATCAGTGTTATTAGGACCGCTATGCAACTACAATAAATCATCACTAAGTAAACTATCAGTAGTCTTGTCTTAACACATAATAAAACACATAATAAAAATCAAATCTCTCTCAGTCTCTGCCTGGAATTTCGCTCCTTACCTTTAATCTTCTAATGAATGCATCTCTCAGAGGAGCTCTGCTGTGTGTGCACCTCCCTGAACTGGACACTTTCCCTGCTCCATTCCCTCCGCAGTCATGCAGGAAATCCATAGAAAAGAAGTGGGGAACAAGTAGGAGGGAAGAAAGGAAGGAAGGAAAAAAGAAAGGAACAAAGGAAAGAGAGCGAGGGAAATGACAAAAGAAAAAACTAAACAAATGATCCAACAAAAAAAGAAAGGAAAGAACGAACACAAGAAATTAGGGAAAGAAAAAAAAAACAACACTGCACAAAGTAAATGAAAAGGGGGATAAATAAGGAAGAAAGAATGAATAAACACAAACACTAAGAAAAAAAGAATTAACTACTTAAAGGAAAAAACAGAAAAAACAAATGAACAAAGAGAGGGCGAGAAGGAAAAAGAAAATGAAAAACAAAAACGAAGAAACAGGAAGGAAAAAAAGGGGTGAAGGAAGGAAGAAAAAACAGGAAGAACTAAGAAAGAAAAGAAGCAAAAATAACAAATAAAGGAATGAAAGACTTAAGGAACAAAAGAAAAGACACTAAATAGAAAGGAGGAAGAAATAAAGAAGGGAAGAAAATGAATAGAAGAAATGGAAAAAATAAAAGAAAGGAACTTATTTGCTAAACTTTTGTCATTTTAAGCAGTCATTATGACTGAAACCAAAATGTTTTTTTTAAGATTATTTCTTCGGTTATTTAAAATAAACTATTTTTCTAGTGTTGTTTTCAAATTGTCATGAATATAATGCAACTCTTCTTATGTTTATGGTTCGTATTACACTGCAGAACAACACTATCCAAAAAGCTGCCAGTAAACAGCTTAAACAGGAAATCCGCCCGATGCATCCAGATGAGAGGGGCGGAGGGGGGGGGGGCGTGGAACGAAAAAAATTTGGCAACAGAAAAAATGGAAGAGAGGACTGGGCTGTGACCCAACAGCTGAAGAGACGGATGACTCTGCCATGCTACAAATGTCTTCTAGCAGCTAATATGAGGAGTCATAGAAGAAAAATGTTATTCTGGGCCAGCTAAGGTCTGAGGAAACTCTGATTAAACTGATAATACCTGCACCCACACACACACACACACACACGTGCGCCACGCAGCCGAAGCATCCAGCTGCCTTCGGCCCTCAGCAGAGCTTCATCCTCTGCTGCTCTTTCTCAGAAGACCCCTCCTTTACATCTCGTTAGCATACCGCAGGAGTCACAGCCCTTACAGACCTCATCAGCTCTGTGATCACGACGATATTCTGACAGATTTCAGGCCATAACTACCACCAACGGCCATTTCAATTGTGCATCACTTGCAATTTGTTTCACTGCATGGAAAAACTGCATCATGAAATGCAATTTGAATGCTAAGCAGTGGCAAATAAAAACATCCAAAACAAAGTCGCAAATGTTCTGCAGTAAAAGTCAAAACAAAACATTATGTGAAGCATATGGTTTCATTGAAAACCAAAACTTTGTCTGAACTTGTAAAATTAAGTTATGAAGAAAATAACATATGGTAAGATTATTTTAAAAGTATGATAATAATAATCAGCAATTATTTTTAATTATTATGTATATGACCGATTACAGTATCTAGTGATCAGCTCTGTTGAGATTAGCTTGGCCAGCAAAGTGCCAGAGGTCATAGCTCTGCACCTCACTAGTCTTTGCAACTTCTGCTGGCTTCTTGTTTCATCTCTTCCTCCTCCGGAGTACAGCTCAAAGCCCCGCCCACAACCGAAGTTCAAGCTTAAACTTAACATGTGGCCTAATGAGTTAATAAAATAATAAATTGGCCTAATCTACATAAATAGATTTAATTGTTTGCCCAATTTTTTATTTTATTTTCTTTTACAGTTGAGACATTCGCACAGAGCTTGATGCATGAATCTGCTGCCAGAGAGACAGGCTGTCTGCTGCAGAGTTAACAGTTAGCTCAGTGTCTCCTTATTTGAGGGAAAAAAGAGAGAAAAACAACTTGTCATGTATAGGCAAATATTTGGTGAGGTATAAATTGTGTTGAATTGTACAGCGTATTATCATTTAAAGCTAAAACTTCACAACACTGAAGAGGTGGTACAATCCTGGGGGAGTCACAGGGAATTTCAGCAGACAAAAAGACTAAAATGATAACAAGAATGTTCCTTTATTTCAGCTCATCCAGCAGTCAACCCATATTTGTCATGGTAATTGACAAATTTTTAATCTAAGGTAGGCAATGTTATCCTCTAATCCAGTGGTTTTCAAAATGGGGACTGCGGCCCCCTGGGGGTCCGCTAGGGGGCCTCAGAAAGCTGGAGCACTCAAAAAAAAATGAAAACATTTTCATCTGCTCAACTGAATTGAGTAAATCTATCACAATTACTTCATGTTAACTTATTAAGTAAGTGAAAAAATTGCATTAGATTTACTTAATTCAGTTGAGTAGAACCTGTTGACATAATATATTTAAGTAAATGCAAAAATTTAGAAACATTTTTTTGAGTGTAGGCAAAAACAAAGTTTTTTTGGCAGCTCTTTTCTTCAAGGCGCACCACAGAGAGTGAACACACATGAAAGATTTTTGACATCGTTTTATACCCTTCCTGGTGCAACCTGGATTTAAACCTGCAGCCTCAGGACTACAAGACCACAGCACGGAGTGCTGTGTTTTGTTGTAACTAACTAAATTACAAATTACATCTGTATAAATTAGAGAATGAATGTTTTAAAGTTTACAGACTTGGTTTTTTTTTTGTTTTCTTTATAGCAAGATAGTAAAACATGTTTTATCTTTCATTCAGCAACATACTAAATGTAGAATAAAACAAAAGTATCAATCACATCACTCAATCAGATACCAAAATGTGATCAGTCTGCACAGGACTAAACCAATTAGACCAACCTCTCACACCATGCACACCATGACTAAGCTGTTCAAGGACCTGTCACATAATGTTTTAGACAACTTATGAAAATTTTAAAGACATCTACATTGAATATGGAACAAAAAACATCCACTGGAAGCCTCTTTTAGGCATGTACATGTACATAATGTAATGTTAACAAATTGATCAAATATATAACTTATTAGTAATTTAGACATAAAAGATTTTCATAAGTTGTCTAACATGTTTTAGTGGGACAGAGCCTCAGGAGGGGTAAGGGGACAAATGAAAAACTAAAAATTTGAAAAAGTCAAAAGGAATGCAGTTCTTCATGAGCAATGGATGTACTTCCCCTCCAGTACAACTGACAGCCTCACTCTGTCATTTGTTGCAGTCAAAGCACAACAAACCAACGACCAGACTGTTAAAACATGTCTGGAGGAAAAAAGGTACCATATCAATCAATCCAACAGTGTCTCACGTGGTGCAAACAAGGTTTAAATACGTTCTATTTAACCAGCTTGGATCAACTAAATAAAAATAAACATTCCAAGAACTTGGTTACAAACATTGTTTTCAGACATTAAAACCATTTTTGTAGGGGGGCAAAGCTACTGCCCAAAGTCCCACCATCAACTTTAATACAATAATAATAATAATAATAATAATAATAATAATAATAAAGGCCGAGGCATTTGAGGAAATGCCTATTGTCTGTCTGAGTTTTGGACTAAAATGAGCTTTTGATGATAAGTTCTTGTTATACCTGATTTAAAAA
Source organism: Cynodonichthys magdalenae (assembly GCA_031762555.1). Taxonomy (NCBI): domain Eukaryota; kingdom Metazoa; phylum Chordata; class Actinopteri; order Cyprinodontiformes; family Rivulidae; genus Cynodonichthys; species Cynodonichthys magdalenae. Next base: position 1,051,834 of record JARVJO010000164.1, on the reverse strand, counting down.
TCTTATATCTAATCTTATATTACATTACTCAGCTGTGCTTTTACTTCAAACTTTGTTAAACAGTTTAAAAACAAATGTATTTCTTTACCACTTAAAAGTGTGTTTGACCACATTGATATTTTTTTTCTTATTTTGATTCTATCATAGTTTTAATAAGCCAGATGCAAAAAAATTATATATATATTTTATCTTGGGCTGTAGAGGCTCTTAAAAGGCTTATTTTCACCCCTCTTTAGTGAAGTGTTATGCAATCTAAAAGAATCAGAGCCTGCCGTCAATACATCAACCACTTTACTACTTAATCCAAACTCAAGACCTTTTCGGTGACAAGAAGCTGAAAAAAATGTGATAAAAGTCAGAAAAGCTCAAGAAGCTGAACACAGACACACACAAGCTGAAGGAGTTGGATACATGGTTACTAAATCAATTCTAACTCAATTCAAAAGTACAGACCGAGCCTTTAGTGTTGCACAGAAAGCAGCTCAAATGATTCCGTCATTGTATCGAGTCAAATAATCAATATGTTAGATTTTTAGAAATGCTGATTGAATCAGCTGTATTCTTATGTTTAATTAAGGTCTTGCATCAAAGGAATGCATATTGCCTGACACTTTTCATCCCAACATTTTGAAATGAGATCAGCTTAAGTTGGGAAAGTTCAAAACTCAGCTTGAGTTATAGCCATTTTGTCAAACCTTCAAAATGATCTGGGATATCACAAGATGTCAGACTCAGTATGTGTTGTGAATGAATTTCAGACTATCACATAGTTTAGCTTAAAATCTGTAAAAATAGCTCAGAAGTGGCCACCTGTTGGTTATTGTTGATTAGCTGTGGATGTCAGCTTGACTTGGTTTGATTCCATAAGGTGTTCTTGTTTTCTCTAAGTTTCATTCAAATCTGCTAACAAAGACACAATAAACACATTTAGACACTTTGATTTCCCTCCACAGTCCAAAAACATGCACTTAAGGTAATCTGTGATTTGACAAGTCTACATGGAATGTTTTTTTTGTCTTTTGTCTCTGTGTTGGTTCTGAAATGAACTGACAGTTTGGCGTGTCAAATTTACCTGAGACAGGAACAAGCCAGTATGGAAAACTAAAAAAAAAAAAAGAAGAAAAAACTAAGAATCCAATTGGTACTAATTAGCTCATCAGAGAAAAATGTGTTGAACTGAGGAAACATGTTTGGAATGTCGCCTCTCTTCCTCTCATCTCATTAAAAAGGGCCATATCATCACCAGAAGCACCCGTTTTAAAACGGAGGCTGCTGTGTAAAAAGTGCACACGGCAGCAGTGAATAATTGCATCGGTCAAGCTAAATGTTTGCTGAACAGCAAATGACTCGGTTGGGTCAATTAAGCAAAGGAGACAACAGGTAATCATCCTTCTACAAAAAACACATTTTGTCTTTTTAACGACTTACATGGCTGGCAATTAGAGATCCAGTTTGGCCAGCTTCATAACTACATGCATCATTACCACTTCCTTACAATCAATCTGTCTTTAGACTTCTCCTGCCAAAATATGGTGAAAAGCTTACTCTTGAAGGACTACACCCTGTACCAATCTGTAATGCATCACCTAACAGCAGAAGACATAACTTTGTGAATTTCAATATGCTGCTTTGGTCTGAAGTGTGTTTTAACACGTCAAAGAGGAAAGACATCAGCAATGACCAAGAAGCAACTGTTGCTGCCCATCAATCAGAGAAGAGATGAAGTCCATTTTCAGACAATTTGAAGTCTGTCATTCTACAGACAGAATGATTATTTACAAGTAAAAAACATTTAAAACAGCTGCCAATCTTCTCAGAAGTGGACATTCCAGCAAATCCACCCCCCAAGGTCAGACTATGCAATGAGAAATTACCAAAAATAAAAGTCTCAGTCCCTATAGGATTCAGTTAGAAAGTTCAAGGTTAAAGTTCAGGGCAGGAAAATTAGCAAAAAAACAACTTTTTTTTAAAGTATGGCTTGTTTGAAAGGGTTGCCAGAAGAAAACTTTTAATATCTAAGAAAAAATGGTAGAAGGAACAAGACTTCTGGAACAGAACAAGACTAAAGCAAAGAGGTTTACCCACAATGCATTGTGTCATGTTCAGTGAAAACCATACAGCATGTCGACTCAACCCCCCCACCCCCACACACACACACAAAAAGGTCAAGCATGGTGGAGGAAGAGTGATGATTTGGGCTTGTGTTGCAAAACTACAACAAAATGGCTTAATACTAAAAATAAATAAATAAATAAATAAATATTGCCATGATCCACATAAAGTACTGACCAAAACCTACTGGAAATGCAGTGATGGAACCTTAAGAGTGTTGTGGAGAAACAAATGCCTGCAAACCTCAATGAACTTATGTTGTAAAGAAGGGTGAACCAAAATTCCTCCACAACCACATGAGGGGCCAATAAGTTCAGACAGACAACAACTACTGCCGCTAAACATTGTCCTAGCTATTGAATTGTAAGGTGTACTTAATTTTTCCTCACTCAGCTTTTCCATTTTCACATAAATCTGTTTAATAAATAATGAAATTGTAAAATCTGTTGTGTTTTTTTTTTGTATGTCTGAGTTTATTGATCAACCATTTTAGAACCTTGTAAAGGACATTTTATTTTTTATTATACAGTCTAGTTAGCAGACATGTTGGTTTGGATGAAACAACAATTGCAGACAATTCAGAAAACAGGACAAAAACAGTCTAAATATTAATCAGGTTCTAGTAACACTTCTAAAGCTGCCTCATCTGACAGGGAATGAGAGGCAAAAGAAGAAAGGTTGGTGCAAATTTTGCAAAAAGGGCTTTATATGTTAGCAGATAATCTTTCCAAGTTAAATAAAATTCAGCATTTCCCCTACCATCATCCAAATGTCAAAAATATTAAAATCCCCCATTACTGTAAGTATTCAATAATAAATCAGACAGAAAAACTGAGAATAAGGGCTTAGTGGACAATAACTGATAACAAGTAACAGAGGTTTTTCTGATTTCCACTTTGGATGAAAACAACTGAATGACAAAAAACTCAAAAGAATTATAACTAATAATTGTTAGTATTAATCAATAATCCTGACTAATAAACCGCAGCCACTCCTCCACCTCAACCTGTTGTTCTAAGAACATGAAAATTTAAATAATTAGTGGGAGTAGATTCATTTATACTAAAAATCCTCCTGATGTAAGCAGGTTTCTGTAAGACAGAATAATGATCAGTTATCAGATCATTAAAGAGATTTGATGTTCAATAATCCACATCTGATGATTTTGTTTTGTTCTGGTAAGGCAACTGAGGATTTTTGGTTTATTTTATCCAGAAAATGGCGTACGCACAAAAATATTCAGATGTATCAAACTGTGCGTACGGTCGAATCCACGCACATTTCTTTTGTACATCACAATCAATGTGGAACTGAGCGCATGTGAGACACCTCCCCAGACACGCCTTCATTTACAAACGTTAAATAAATGCAAATTACTTCCTGCATGTGTGATGGACATGTTTGTGTGATCCCTGCGTGATCCGAAATTATTTATAGATTCAGGGAAATAATGAATTAAATATGGGAGAAAAAAATTCCATATTAATAGTTAATATGAAGAAACGAGTCTCTGCACCTCAGACGAGAGTTTTCATGACGTCTCATGATGTTGGCGATTTAAATTTTAGAATCATGAGGGTGAGGCTGTTCCATTGGGCATGACTCGGCTCAGGGTGGACTGGACCGGCACAGTCCCGATCGGTCTGTCAGCTCCCT
>JARVJO010000164.1:1031635-1047966 GCA_031762555.1 Cynodonichthys magdalenae | reverse complement strand
GAACCTGTTGAAATAATATATTTAAGTAAATCCAATGCAAACATTTTGAAATTTTTTTTGAGTGAGGGAAGATAAGGAAAAAAAGTAAAAAAAAAAAAAAGATTAATTAAATGAAAATTAAACCTAATAAATGTTTTAAATCATTATAATTGTTTTCCCGAACATTTTAAAATACAATTTAGAATAATACTGTGAATTGAAAATTGAAATGTTATTTAAGAGAGATTAAGAGAGGTCTGTTCTTACCGTCAACAGTTTGTTAAAAAGTTGTTTTTTTTATTCGGAATACAACTATGTTTAAACCATGTGAGTTAATACAATTTTTATGCTAAACAAATGTAATATATACTGAATAGTGAATAAAAGTGAGAAAAAACATTCTAAAACTTGATGTTTCTTTACCTATTTTGTAGTATTGTCCTGTTTGGGCATAGCATTAAAACCCCTGTTCAAGACCCTTTGTATTGTACATTGTGACTCGGGTTATTGTCAAGATTTCAGAATCTTAAGCTCAGTACAGCATGTAATGGTTGTTTATGATGGATGCAGTATTAATCTCTGTACCCAAAATAAATAAAAGAATTTGCATGGACAATTAAAGACTATACACACTTAACGTTTAAACATTTACCACAATACCCAAAATACTGTACACATTCTTTTGTAAATCAACACATTATTGGTTAGTTTCTGTTTGTGGTTTTTCAGACATTTAACTGCTTTACCACTGTTTTCTATCATCTTCATCCCATAGCTATGAGAGGTATGCATACTTCCAGTATATCTCTGTCAGTTGTGGAATATATTCCCTGCATGCTGCTACTTACCAATTAGTGAAGGAAGTTGAAAAACAGGGAGCCCATTTCTCGCTTGTCCAGATCTATCCAGATCACAAAGAAGACAAAAAGGAGTGATCCTTTCTGATTTCTCAACGTTTGAAAAAGTGAACCAGCAGGAGGGCTGTGATGAACAGGCCACAGAGAGGAGTGTCAGAAAGGAGTATATCTGCCATTTCAGCCTTTTTCCTTTTCTCTGGATTAACACGGTTAGAATTTACAAAATGCTGCTCTACCTTTAGTCAGTCTGAGGATGGATAAAATGACAACGCTCAGTTGTTCAGTCGCTAAGAAGAGCCCTACGACAGAGGAAAATAGAACCGTCTGACCACCGCCTCTGGCTACAATAGATGAGTCGTTATCATCTGGCTGTGTTGTTCAGAAAAGTGCTGACCTTCGTCTCTGACTGCAACCGGAGACCTCAGTCTCACCTCGCGTCAACTTTATCAGATCCCATCTAGTCAGCCAGGTGGGAAGCAAGGGGGGGGGGGGGGGCCGGGGGAGAGAAAAGCTGAGAGGCGGATCAAGCTGCTGCAGGGATGGTTCAATATTCCACAGACAGACATATAGATAAGAGCAGGAGGTTGCGTGAGGGTGGTGTTGGTCGATTTAACGGACAGCCAAGTCATCATTTACACCTCACTCTTTCCACTGTCATTGTTACCCTGGCTACCATAAAACACATTCACCATGCCTGCAGTAATACTATTGTCTTCATAAAGACAACATGAGGTCTGTCAGTCCATCCAGCTCAGACATGCATCATCTGATTTATGTATGCTATTTCAGCTGCTCAAAGGGACGTGAAATGATGACATTTATTTATTCAGAGTACAGCTGATGCAACACATATAAATGAGAAAGTCTAAGATTGACACAATGAGTAAATGTTTACAGAATGTGAAGAAACCCAAGTTTAACTGTGATACCGGAATTGAAATAATGACTTAAATAAAAACAATTGTTTTGACATGAAAGTTAAAACGCATAAGAAAAATGGGTGCAAAAATGCAAGGAAAAGATTGCTCAAACATGTACTGCAGATCTTTTTGTGGAAAAAAAAAAGAGAGAAATCTTCAATTTGTAACAAAAACCCAACAGCAATATCTAGTGGCTGAAGAAAGACAAAGCATTTTTATGCAAAAGTCAAGTGAGTCAAAGCAGCTTCACTGTCAGGGAGAACTTCTTTCTGATAAATGTAAGGATGTTCAAAGGACCAATAATGACACAAAATTACAGCTTTTTTTTTAGTTTGAATCTCATCGCAGAGACAAATCTTTATATTAGAAAAGGAACAAGAAGAGAGGAATCATGGTTTGAAATCTGTCTTTAATTCAAAGACTAAAGAAAATTAAGTCGGACTGCTCTGCAAGGAACAACACAACGAAGTGTGTTCAATAAAAGCTGCAGGGACCACTACATTAATGCTGCTCTGATGTGCACAGGCCAGACCAGTGGATTCATTTATTTTATTCACACTCAATAACCCATTAATAAGGAAAGCAATGTCCTATCAAGTAATCTGCAACAAGAAACATTTTTCAGCACTTATCCATACAATTCCCAGCTGAACATAAGCTTATTGAATTGTTTGCTCATTAAGCCTCAGATAATATATCTATGAATTCCAGCATTTAGCATTTAGGAGGATTTATTGGCAGAAATGCTGCAGGGTATTTACAGCTCTTCTTTCATTAATGCAGAGTCGCATGAAAATTAAAAGTGTGTTTTGACTCTTTTGGAATGAGTAGGTCTTCTTCCTCAGTCTATTGTTACACTGCCTTTTCTTTAAAGTAGCCCAGAATGAACAAACTGCTTCTAACACAGTACTGTATTATGTTTCATTGGGAGGAGAGACACATATACGGAGTGAAAATGTAAACTCCAAAATGACTGAGAAGTGAAACTGCAACTTTCTTTCTGTGAAGCAACAGCATTAACCACTAAGCTGCTACGATCTGTTCATAATCTACTAAACTTCCTCTTACAGTGTCTGTGACATGCATATCCTTAAAATAAAAAAGTCAAAGAAAACATCTTTACATTTAAGAAACTTGTTATAATACATATTTTACTCATATTTTGTCTCAGCCAAAGTCAAACAGGAAGTGACATCAAAGGGGAACTCTTTAAGAAAGAAAAGTCCCTGGTCTTTGATTACTGAAGCAATATTATCTGAACTCTGACTCTTCTTAGTCTCTCACTAATAGTGACTCAAAACAATCTAAAGAAGCATCAGATTATTTTCTACAGTCTGTGTTGTTAGTCATTGTAGTAATGCTCTGTTCACACGCAGACATTCCCATTTGTCATCACTTCCTGTTCCTTCAAATGCAAATATCTCAGCGGTTCATCTCAGTGGTGTGAAATAGGTTTTTTGCAATGTGTTATCCACATTTTCCTTCCAAAAACACATTCATATGTATTACAAAAAATTTGATGTCACAGGCACTTTAAGTGTCATCTGAAACAAATTTCTTGAAATCAAAATATAGTTCAAGTATGATGGTATTTTCATAAGCTTACATTAAATAGGTAGTTTCCAGAAAAACATATATATGGCCATGTCAAAACAGTAAACATTCTAGCAAAGTCAAAAATCTAATAATAATTTAAAAAAAAGGCAAAGATTAACAACTTGTATTATTTTTGTTAGATGTAGTTGAGTCAGCTTAATATGAATGTTTTTTTGCCAATGTGCATTTGTTTCATTTGTAAAAAAACTGATAAGTAATGCCACATTCTATACCAAAGATTTAAACTTGAATAGTCATGTGACAAGAAACAACACGGTTACAAGCATTTTGGTCAAACTTTGAAAATACCATCATGTTTGATCTCATATGATCTTGTGTGATCTGTTAGCATTATATTGTGAACAACTATCATCTACTTTTGCACAATATTTTAAATCAATATCTGGAAAAATCACTGTGGTGCAGCCACTTTTTTACTGAATGATTACTTTATGAAAGTTTTACTAAAATATGTTTAGTGGTTTTTGAGAGTTTGCTAACAGTGCAGACAAACAAAAAGGCAAAAAGATAATCAGCCTTTTGCCTTCAAAGGCAAGTGATAATAGTATTGTATGTTTATCCTCTGTTAAAAGTAGGAAGGTATTTTTCTGTTTTTGTGTTTAACTGACACACCTGTGCATATTATACTCTTGTGTATTTGCATTAGGAGGCTCTTCTCTCATACAACCACCATATTACTCCATCATCAACTAAAACAAACGTAATCTTTTGCTCGCAGTAAAGAATACTTCACACAGAAGTTTCGGATACACTCTCATAAATTTTCTCTTGCAAGCCAACATCCATCTTACACCTTTGTGGCAACAAACTAATCACTTCTCCTCTCATTCATCTGGACGGATAAAAGACACGTGGGACCTGCTCCTTTCTGCAGTGGCTTCAAACAGTCTGAGACAGAATGCGGCAGAAAGAAGAACTGTCCAAAATCTGTGGAAAAAAAGTGCAAATACACACTTCCCTTCCCCCAGAGAGGCAGCTGAAACAACTCAGGTGCTGAGCTTCATTCTTAACTGCAAAAAAAAATGAGGAATAATGATAAAAAATACATATTTTTACCACATTTTGTCAGAAGTTCCTGCTAAAATTTGAACTCATATATTACTACATTAGACTATCATCATTCAGCACAAAGAATCAGCCTTAAATTCCCTTTGCTAAAGCCTTTAAAGGAGTTACCTTGTCTCAATCTCCTTCTCAGTCTCCAAATTGCGAGGCTGCAGCTCAGCAGCCACCTCTGTGCCATGATCAGCCAGCTCGGTCCCCAAGCCACGGGGCAGACAACTGCAGCAGCAGGACCCCATCCCAGCTCGGGCATCTCCCCTGCTCCGTTTCTGCTCTGACTGCCGCTCCAGCTCTGAACCCTTAACCTGCTCGAGCCATCTGAACGGAGAATGACTCCGTCCACATAATGTATGTCATCACACGGAGCACGCGTTGGGCCTGCAGCTCTTAATGTACTCATTCATTGCTGGGTTTTGGATTAAATATTGCGCGTCTAAGCAAGGCCTGATGGAAAGCTTCCCGTCTCTTCTGCAGCACAACCTTCCTCTGTTAACAGAAGCTAAATCTGCTCTTTGTTTTATTGTTATTTTCCCCCCCTTTCAATGCCTCAACCTCCAACTCTCTTTGAAGGCTCGGACAGTGCAGCACATTATTTATTGTTTAATTGTCCAAGGCCTCGCAATAAATCATTTTGGACTTGAAATTGACAACACAGCACTGTTTATAAACCTCTCTGACCTCGAGAAAGGGGTCAGATTGCTTCACAAACAAGGAAGGAACACAGAGGTACAACAGTGATGCATCAGAAGGATTTGTGACATAATGCAATGATTTATTGATCAATAAAAATTATTCAACTGACATGAAAAGACCTACGACCCCATCAACGGTCCATCTACACCTCCTTGTCTTAACATCAGGGTCAGGACTCCTGTACCAGCTGCATCAACTTCATCATCATGTTCACTGTTATCACATGCTTTAAAAGCTTTGAAGAAAAGCAGCTTTGCAAAATTTAAATAAAAAAAAAATCATGAAAATGTTAGCATAATATGCTTCCCGTAATGCAGCCAAACATTACATGGCACTTTTTGAATGTTTAAATGCACTTTCCTCATAGAGTGAAATGAATGATTTGCACACTTTGCCCAGTTCATATGATAAAGTAACAACAGCCTGTTGGGTAAAGTAGCTCATATTGATGCTACAAACCTGTGCCAATAAGACTGATCAAATGATACGACAAAAAACAATATTAATTAGCGAGTACACTCGAACACCTGCACAGTATAAATTTTTGATTAATATTTCCTCGCTGGAGCGCACACACCACAAAGGTCATTGGTGTAATGGGAGCTTATTAGCCGCAACATCTGTGACAAAAACATCTGACATAACCTAACAACCAGCGCTACTGAAGCCAAATTATCTGTAACATCTGAGCACAGGTTGACTTTTTAGGACAATGCTATGAATTTATGAGTAAAGACTTTAATCTTCCATTTCTGATTTGCTGATACAAAAACTATGTCCCGAGAGAGGGGCGTCGTATCATTGGTATTTAATGATGTGTTGAACTCTAGTTTTTTTAATTATCATCTGTGACACTCAACAAACATGAAGTTACCCAGAAAATCCAACATCATGTAAGAATCACTAACCCTATGTAATCCAATTTAACATTATCATCAGTAAAACCAATGTTAGGTTCATGGGATTAAATTGAGGTCACATTTTGAGGTCTACTCTGAGCATCGCTTGTTTTCAAAGAGGTAAAAATGTTTGATATGTCTTTTAAAGAGTGACTAGTGCTTCTTCTTCTGGGAAAAAAAAAAAACACACTCGACAGCTGCCTTTCTCTTTCATCTTGAAGGAAAGATGGACCGTTTGGGAAAACAATGAAAAAAATGGTGCCTGTCAAGCAAAGCTTTTAAATATGATGCAGTGAAGTTGTCCTGCACAAAATAATACTGTAAAAACACAAAAGAAATGTGCCTTACTTTTGTTGGTAAACGTTTAAACCAGTTATCAAAAGTATTGTTTGACTAGAATATGCGTTTGCAGAGCACAGTTCTGTACGCCTAATATATTCTATAATTACGTCACTAATATTTTGTTAATTATATTTTATTTTCTAAGTTTAGAGTTGGTTTTACCCACATCCCATTTGGCAGCAATGGTGGTGTTTTTTTCATGGCAATGAGGCATAAATTTGATGTGTTTGCAGAAAAAGAAAGCTTCATTAAGACAGCCTCAGGATAACTGGTCTAGAGGGATACTTCCCATTTCTTAGATCCCGTTTAAAAAAGCCTGCTTCAAAACTCCCAAAACATCTGATGGCTAATTAACTCCCTCCGTCCTGGTCAAAACAGTCAGCTATTTCAAAAATGCAAGCACAACCTGAATACATAATAAGCTGTGGGACAAAAGGAAGATAAACAGTTGTTAAAAATCTTGGGCAGCCATGAAGTGTTGACAGACATTTGCATCTGATGAGGGAATGGAAGATGAGACAGGAGCTGGGAGTCTGTTTCTTCAAGGGAAACTGTGTGATTTCTGGTTTCGATATCAAACACATTTTTTGCTGGATTGTCCCACAGCGCCGTGAGCTCAGTCAGCAAGGTGAACTGAGCTCTCAGCAGGACATTGTTGTAGCTTGGTGGGGTCATGTGCTATAGAGTTGCACATTTCTTGGTGAGTGCCAGCGATGTGGTGAACAACAGACCTTTTTGAACTCAATTTGACCAATATTCAGAGAAGTATCTGTGATTTAAACACTTTCATTTAGGATTGTTAAAAAAATGCCAGCTACTATTCTAACTACAAAAAGATGCTCAAAGTCCTAAAACAGTGGTCCCCAACCTATTTTCAGCAGAGGCCCCCTTCTTACTTCCAAACTCCCCCTCCCCACCCAATCGATACTCCCCATGTGACCTTCACAGAAACTTATAAACGAATCACAAATAAAGCTGTCCTGAATCTAAATCAGCAAATACAATGTAAACCAAATTTAATTTACTCCTTTCAAACATTAGAGTCACTATCATATCAACATTATTCCAAACTGTGCAAGAAACAAGCGTTAGCATTGTGCTAATTAGCTGCTAATCTAAACCCCATGGAAATCTGCTAGCATAATGCTAATCTCTCCAGAATACTCATGCAGGAAAAACACATTTTCTCACAAAAACACAAATTCATTTACGCAGTTACACAAATATTTAATATTGCAATAACAAACCATGTTTTCTCAATTTTTTTAGATGTTTGCTTCTTTTCTTGGAATGTTTTACAATATTTTCTTTTATCTCTAACATTTGATAAAATTTTGTTTATTTATATCAATCTGATTAAGATCTGATCAGACTGACTTGCATCACAGACCTTTTTCTTTTGTAACGTTTCCTTTATTTTTTGTAAATGATGGGTTTGGAAGATAACTTACTAATAGTGTTTATTTGTCTGAGATTAGCTAGAACTAAGCGTTAATTATGCAATCTTTTTTCAATTTGATAAGTTTGTTTTCCTTTTCCAAGTGTGATGATCTATTTATGTCACTGTATCGAAACCACTGTGAAATAAAGCGACATGCCACAATCCTAAAACAATTATGCAATGAGCTAAGACTCCAGAAGAAGACTTAAGCACATAGTTGAACAAGACACTGGTAACCATTAATCAGCTACGCTCTGCAGTCAGCATGCAGACCTACACCGAGGTCTAAGTAAACGTGGGTTCAGCCCCAGCCAAAGTGTCTGAACAATACATTCTTTGTGCTTCAGCTCTACTAAATTCCAACATCAACACACCACCAAATCAACCAGCTGCTGTCCGTGTGGTCTTTATCACTTGAGTTTGTTGCTCTTTTCCTCCTGGACAGAGAGGAAATCAGAAGAGAAGCAGGACAGACATCATTATGTACAGAAACAAAAGCACCTTGTCCTAACAGAATAAATAAAGAATTTCAAATGCTGACATACCTGATTGCTAAACTAAAAAAGAGGTGATTTTAACTGACGGACTTTAGGCCAAGCAGTCTTGCTCTTTTCCAGGTTTAACTTTAAGGTAAATTTGTGTTACGTTGTCTTTATCACGCTTTGAAATACTAAAACGGAAACTCCGAATTATTCGAACAAAAGCATGTCTTGTGCCAAAGCTATTAAGATATTCATGCAGCATTGGCTGTTTTTAACATCTAATCTGCCAAACCAGCTCATGTTTTTAAGAACAGGGCAGTAATAAATTAACCCAGGCTGTGCGGCCAGTAAAGTGCTGTGGTAAGAAGCCAAGTGTTTCACAAAAGAGACAAAAAAGGCTGCGACGACTTTTATTAGGAAACAATCTGTTGGTTAGTTTGAGGGTTTAATTAAAACAAGCCATAAAACTAAAAATAAAAGAAACTATAATTTGTTAAAGAGCATTATAATATCCTGGCATTCTGTTTTGTTTGGATGAATATTTGACATTCTACAAAAAACTGTTTTAAATTATTAATATTCTTGTTGTCAGAACAGATGAACATTTTGTTTGTCTCAGTTGATAAATCACCAGACTAATCTTTTAAACTCTTCAAGCGTGTTTTCTGTGAATTCTTGTTCAGATATTAAACAAATACAGATGCTTGCCATTGTCTTTGCAGTAAATCAATTAAACTAAAAGAAATAAAGGCTTTTACAAAAGAAACACAGGGTATGATCACCCAAAAAAGCATGGTGTATTATCTTATAAAGTCACTTACAAAAACAGATGTGAAATAATGCTCTGAATGAGATGAATGGTTTAAAAAAAAAAGACCTGCTTTTGTTTGTTTGCTTGTTGTTGGTAAGCAAAGGCAGTTGAACATGCTTTTTTGTGTTTATGGGTCTGTCTGTTTCCACAAAGTCCCATGAAGCACTGGGTGGATTTTAATGAAACTTACATCTACATCTCATTTACTTTTGCAGTCAAACCAATTTAAGATGGCCGCCACATCCAACAGACCTAAAGCCAATGCGGCAATGGCTATAACTAATCTGGTATGGTTGCTGAAAGTGATTCACAACATACTTTAATTATGACATCTTCTCATATTGCATAAGATTGTGCATAACTTTTTCAAGGTTTGACCAAAACAACTACAACTCCATCATTTCTTCATACAAGCCGATTATAGTTTAAAACTAACATGAAAGGCTTTTTTCCCCCCATCCATCTATTTTTTTTACCCCCTGCACAGGTCCCAAGGCCATCACAGGGTCAATAGTGACAAACAACCTTTCACACGCTCACTCACACCCAGGGAAAATTTTCAGTTACCAATTAACCAAGCATGCATGGTTTTGGTCTGTGGGAGTAAACTAGAGAAAACCCACACATGCACAGAGAGAAAACATGCAAACTCCACACAGTTAGGCCCCAGCTGGGAGACAAACCTGCATCTTCTTGCTGTGAGGTGACAGATCTAACCACTGCACCGCTGTCCTACCATTTAAAAAAAAAAGTGTCACAACAGAAAAGACGAGTAAAAACAGGATCCTTCTAGAGAGCCAAATGGGCCACAAGTGGTGATTTATTTCAAAGCTTTGTCATTTAGGGTGCCATAAATCACCAAACTTTACAATTTCATTGTTCTTTTATCTCCAGAGAAACGTGACATAACAAAAAAAAGCACAAAGACCACATTATTCTACCAATAATACATGTCAAGAACAACAAATTTGTTGTCTGAAACTATTTTAAAGGCGTTTTTTTTGAAAGCCTGACTTTATAATAGTGCTAATTGGTGCCTTACACAGTTTTTAAGTTTTCAACCTTTCTGTTTATTTTCTAAATAAAAACTGTTTGCAGGATATTGTTAGTTGTCATGCTCAGAAAGACAGCAGTTGTGTGGATATAAAGCTCTCCATACAAGCTCTGTCTGGGACAAATGGGGCAAACTAATGACAGAACTTAAACAAACATAATTGGGGGTACAGTCATTGTGACTGACGGTGTTACAGATCCACTGCCGATGGTTGTAAAGTAGGATTTATCGTTGTTATTTTAAGCTTGATTTACCTTACAGAGTTCAGCGTGTTTCTCTGCTTGCACCTGTGCCCTCATTTCCATCAGAAAAACTGTCTGAATCCCAAAACAAGGACAATACAACACAATGCAGATGGAGGTGCAAATATGTCTGTGCAGTCTTGATGAAGCCTTTTTACAACCAGATTTCTAATCAGATTTGTGGAAATCTAATGTGGGAAAACCTGGCAAAGGAAAACTTCACCGTGCGGCGTGTGACTTTGAAAAATCTGTCCTCTCTGCTTCAATAATGCAATCATGCCATACATCTCTGTCACCACATGGTCACACCCCTCTCCTGCAACCTTTCCAGTCTCTCATTCACAGCCACACACACACCAGGCTGCACACCTATCTAATGGAAAGTAGAGGTCCTGCATGGAAGATGTGAGGTGAATTTTAATAGCTTTTTCTGCCTGTCCTGCCAGGGTTTTTTGCCCCTTTTCATTCACAGGGCAGACAGGGATGATTGGTTTCACCACGTGCTGAGATTTATGTTAATTTATATAGGTTTTTTTTTTATTTTAGATAAAATAGTGTGTGTATAAAACCAACATAGATCAAGCATCATCAGAGTGACAAAATCCAATCCACATAAAAAGCACCCTGATACAGAACAATCAGCTGTTTGAGGATCATTTGTCCCACAATCAGGCAATGCAAAGAGGGAAAAAAACTGCCCACTCACTTGATGAAGTAACTGGCTCCTTCCTCCGTGAAGCCCTCTTCCCAGCCTCTTGGCAAATCTATAAAAAAAAAGCACACTGAACACACTGCAGCAACAGTCTGTCCCCCTTCAAACCCCCCCAGGAATCCTGCAAATCAGATAATTTGTCGCCTACCTGACCGGATCATGTGTCCCGAGTTAACGGGTTCACCAGTGCGCGGATGGAGCCAAGTAGTGCTCCGAGTTTTATCGCTGCAAGAAAGAAAAGACACCTGTTACTGGAGGGTAATAAAGCTGGGAACGGTTAATGAAACTTCCTCGTTCGAGTCAAAGTAGCGCAGTTCATTAAAAGTGGCTCACTTGATGAAGAAAACCCGCCCATCTCTGCAAACTCCGTACGACCAGTGGTCAGGTAGGGTGTCCCGTCCGAGAGGTGCCGCCATGATCCCTCTCTCAGCTCCGGCTCGGGCTAGTGCCCCCCTTCCTCTCTTTCTGCTCCACAGACTTGCTCCATGGAGCCCGGATAATACCACCGCCACCAGGGCAGCGGCAGCAGCGGCAGCAGCGGCAGCAGCAGCAGTGCGCTTTTTAAAGGGGAAGAATACCACAGCCAGCAACACAGTCCGCGCTGAAAGGTTGTAGTCCTCGACACAAAAACTAGAATTAAGGAAAAGAGCCTGAAAGTTAAAAACAAACATGTTAAATATAACCCAAGACAACATAAAGCGGATGGGCCCGAATAAACCTTGGGATTTAAGGCAACTAAAGGAATATCATGGATGGATTAATTACCTTTTAAATAAAGCGTGTTTTGTTCTGTGGAAGTCCGGTTTGGCCACTAAATAAAATAAAAAATGCCAATTGGTATATCATGAGTTAGGAAGTCATTAGATCCACAGATGTAATTAGATAAAATGTCACAACTGTTTATTCACAAGCAACAAAGTCATTAATATGAGATGCAACAATCATATAAGGATGCAAAATCATGAGTTTCAAAATCTTATTCGTGAGTTTCAGAATTTTATGTATGAAATGTAAAACTGTAATTAAAGTTATATTTTGATGTATCTTTTGACACAATTTTGTATTTTAGTGGCAGAAATTGGTTTTTATTGAATTCAGATTACTGAATTCCCAACACAAGAAATACAGAGATTATCATTATACAATCAGGGGGAAAAGAGCATATTTAGCATGTCAAAAACATTCCAAAACCAAAATGTTTTTCCCGTGTTGAAAATATATTTTACATAAAAATATGTTCACATGTGAAAACTTTTTTCAAATGAGAAGCTGCTATACCTTCTTTGCTTAAAACCCTTGGATTTTACATGGACTTACACATTCACATTGTTTAAATTTTCCATGCTTTTACAGGTGAATGTGCTCTCTCTCTCTCTCACTCACTCACTCACTCACTCACTCTCTGTACTTATTTATCATTAACCATTTATCGATATAGCTTATATGTTTAAGCCTTCTCATCAATTTATGTTTTTCATTTCATAAATTCAGCTAACAGATTCCCTATCATTAAGAATGTGATGTATTTTTTGTGCGTTCTGTGCTCACAACTAAGAGAAAAATGTTGAAATGTTAATCACAGAATCCCAGCAGCCTCAGAGAAATGCCTTTCAGCCACACAGCCATGGATGAGGAGGAAAGAAGGAGTTAACTTTGGATTCCAGCTTTTCAGTCTTCCTAAAAGCAAAGCTTTAAGGCCTCACAGGGAAATTGCTGCACAGAAACTGTGAAAGGAGGAAAAACAAAACATGGGTAGAAATAGCAACCTAGGAGACTCATTAGGTATATGATAAGATAATCATACAATTTCTGTTTGAAACATGACCAACACAAAAGTTTAGTATGCTCTATAAGCAAATTTGTCAAAACCCGTTAACGGCTGAGCTGTTCTGTATTTAACAGGACATCTTGCCCAGTCTGAGTAAAATCAATCTTTTACAAGCAAACACCTACTGACACAAGCACTAAAGCCTAAAACATTTTTTTCTCCATGCATCACAGACATGGTAAAGTGTGTGTGCTCCTATTTTAAAGGATGCAGAAGCTTTAGACAAAGTTTGTCAGTCTCAAATCACCTTTACTGCAGCCACACTTTAAAGACAGAACACCTGTCTGACCATGACACACTGCAGAAGTGCTTACGTTGCACTAATCAGACCTGTCCAAATCACCTCCACTGCCAATAAATTTCACTTCAGGCCATGACAACGTTCAAAGTCACAGCAGGGGTTGTTTCTGTGCATCAAGAGTCGAGGTTTATCAAGTTTATTTCTATTGCAATTTATAAATCTGATATTTTTAACGTTATTCTCTTTTTGTAACAGTGTTTGGTTTAACCGGGAGAAGGTAACCCAATAAACTTGCCAACCAGTCTTAAAAAGATGGTTGCCCTGGAGTTTGTTGAGTTCCCTTGGGCAACAGAGTCCTGACGTTATTGTGTATTCTTTAAAAAAGTGAAAATAGGGTTAGAGGACAGAGATCAATAAATACCTGTCAATAATCTGAATTTGATCTCTTTCAGGAAGGCTTTGTGTAAATAATCTGGAAGGGATAACTTTTGAAATGGCAGAAGAAAAAATGATTCATTAAAAACTGCTTAATATTTTATTGATTTATTTGCTTTTAGCTTCAGAACATTAAATACAACATAAAAAGAACATAAAATGTGTTATTTTTCATATATATAGAGTGTTGCAATTATTTTCTAAACTATGTGGATCTGAAATTACCAGATAATCTTAGTTAAAAAAGCCTTTAGAGACATGTTTAATATTAACCATAACCCTTAATTTGCGTATTGCATCAGACTGGTTACAAAAAAAGCACAGCATTTTGCAGATGCTGTGCTTTGCATTGTTACAATATAGCAATAAGTGAATGGCTCAGATCAGCATGATAAACACTTTTGAAATTCATTTTTATCTGGCTCAATCAATAATGACATCAGGACATTAAATATGCTGTCATTTGGAATAACTGGCTTTGGATTCCTCAACCTGTTTGCACCATAAAGGGCAGCGCAGCATGAACATTATATTGTACATACTGCAGTGTAATCATCTCGTTGCCGCACTCGGCATGCTGTAATTTGACCTTGCCATGATTTGTCATACACACTACGTAGACTATCATTTCTACATACTAATCTACTCCGACACATAGACACATGGTTGCTGCACAGTCCAGTGCAGTGCTGCTGTGGAGCCTGCGCTGCTGAATTCTGCCTCTTGGCTGCCAAAGGTTTACAATGCAGCAAGGTGACTCAATGTTATTGTCTTCTCCTCAGAGAGCCTCTTCCCGCTGAATCACAGCTTACTGAAGGTGTTCAGCAGAAAATGAATTAAAGATCATTTTTGTTTTGGCTTTGCTGTGCATTGCTTCTAATAGATCTGGCTCTAGTTCTCATAAAAAATCCTTTAAATCTAAGATTGTTTTTAAAGCGTTCTTCTAAACAAGTATATTCGGACAGCATTCTTCTTCAGAGCGTCCAGCTCATTTAATCATTGTTGATGAAAATAAGTGCTGATCAGACCCATCCACAAGAGCTTTCTCTCACTTTCCAATCTGGTTCTGATCTTAAGGTGATGATTAATTACCTCCCAGCTCACTGAACTATTACACTGACATCTACAGGGCAGGGATGTTATATTTAGTCATAAGCTCACTCATGCAGGGAGAAACTAGATTTCCTGTCTTGCTGCGGCTGCCAAGGCTCATAAATAGTTTTTTTTAGATATCACTCTCTATATTTTTTTATTTCAGCAATCATAAATTCAGTAGAAAGCTAATGTTTATAATATTCCCCTCCAACAAGCACCTGGGTTTTATTAGAGGTAATTTAACCACCTGCAACAAAAAGGGAAAAATAGTATTTCTCACTGAACTCAACATATTCCATATACTTTTTTCAGCTTAACAGATACAAAAATCATGACACCAGACAAGAATGATGCTTTATTCCCGAATTTTTACATTTTTAATCAAGTATTTATTTTGTCCCATGTCATATTTCTATCAGTGAACGTCATACAGACCACAACACTCATCCAAGTCAAATAAATACAACACTGCCCTCTTCTGAACAGTTGGTGTATTTACATGTCAAGCCGCACTGCGTAAAGTCAGAGGGGAAAAACAAACAAGTGGAATGTTCTTACTGATGATACATTTTCATGAATATACTGTATTTGTAGCAGGTGCTGTAATTTGCAATATAATCTGATGTACTCCACACAGTGCTTCAGGGACAATTAAAACTGGAAATTTGAGTTCAAACTCTAATTATGTATTACGTCAAGTAAAAGTAAACTGTTGATGAAACAATAATGTAATCCATGTAAGATGTATGTGTTTGGACTAGCATTTTTTTTTCCTGTACAGTGATAATAAACTAAAAGGTGTATGGTCATATATAGGCTCTAAGCCTAAGATCTCCCCATGAGGCCACAGAAACAGCCTGAGGTTAGAGGTGGACTTGGACCCATTAATCACACAGCGCTGCTTCTTAAGCTGTGTAAAAGCTGACAGCACTGCAGTCTGTGGGATTTCACATCCTTGAACTTTTTTTTCTTTCCCTTTTTACAAGAAACAAAGAAAGGAAGGTATTTTGCAAACTCACACTTCAAAATAATCTTTATGATCTGGAAACTTTTTTGGTCTAAACCATAATGTTGGAGAAAGTTGAAACATTGAACCTGTCAATACTTTATCAGTCCTTCAGACCTTGCATACTTTTTGCTAAAATAAATGTAGAAGTGTATTTTTTTCTGAATTAATCGTTTTTATGTTGAACTAAAAAAAATACTGCCTGCAGCAATAAATTGTTTTGTATTAATAATAACACAGTATGAGCTAAAATCTTTGACGAGTAGTTAACATGAAATCATTTCAGTGGATTTACCTGAGTGTACATGTCATGTGTTTATTTTTAATGCAATAATTTTCATCAAAAATCTTAAGAACAATATTTAATCAAGACATTTTAAAGTAAAATAGCAAACGCATTTAGTCGCTTCAAAATATAATAGTGTGGTATGGCTGTAACTAGTAATTTTTCACAACTTTGTCTTTGTACTGATTTTGAAAACAATAAAACAAAGACAGCAATACTTTGAAAAGCCTGTAATGTTAAACTAATTTGTGACTTTTCACCTTCTTTTACACTGGATCTACTCGATCATAAACAAGGAAGCACAGCACCGCCCACCTGCTCTCTCGTCG
>JARVJO010000164.1:1003164-1020154 GCA_031762555.1 Cynodonichthys magdalenae | reverse complement strand
ATGCATCAGTCTGTGTGCTATGAATTCATATGATGTACAAGTTACACCTTTTGAATGCAATTACTGAAATAAATCAAATTTTTCAAAATATTCTAATTTACTGGCTTTTACCTGTATACACTATGCCTGTTTGAACTGTAAAATTTAGGTTGTCTTTTACAATAACGTGCACTTTCCAATTGTAAGAAAACATGAACAAATCTTTTTAAAGGCCGTGGAGCATATGGAACGACTTAAGTCAACAAATGTGGACCCCCCTCTAGATGTTCATGGTGAGTGTTGATTGTATTGCTTTTTAGTGTATTCTTTTTTTTTTTTTTATGGCTAAGTGAACAATCCAACACTGGTCTTCCTGTTACAGTTGAAGGAAATGCATTACCAGGGATACATGCAGTTGACAACCAGCAGCATGCTGATCAAGGAGCTTATCCACCAGGACATCAAGATGTACAGCAGCAAGATTATCACGAACAGCAGCAGCAAGATTATCACGAACAGCAGCAGCAGGAGCATCATGAACAGCAGCAGCAGGAGCATCATGAACAACAGCAGCAGCAGGAGCATCACGAACAGCAGCAGCAGCAGGAGCATCACGAACAGCAGCAGGAACATCATGGACAACAAAATCAGGACACACCTCTGCAAGGTCTCCCCCAGCCACATCAGGAGACACACCCAGACCCTCAAGAAGTTGCACATGGCCAGCATAATCTGCCATAAAATTGCTGTCAAGAATCACTAGACTTCTACTGCAATTCAAGTCCTCCGTGCAGAAGAGATGTCCTGCCTGATCATAAGACCACTACAACCAGTTTTCAGGTTTTTAAATACAGGTTACATGGAAAGAGAACAGTGGCACATGTGAAATCCAAGTTTTTCATATCAGTAAAACTTGGATTATTAAAGGGAATTAGAATTTTTAAATGACCCACTGTAGACCAGTTTCCAAAAAATGCAAAGAAATATGAAGAATAGGATCATTTTGTTTGCAGTTGAACCTTCAGAGAGGTCCCCAGTTTGTTTACGCAACCTGATGGATTTGATTTTAGGGGTTGTTGGATTTGTGCATGTGTTTGTTTGAGGGTGTTGAGGTGTGAAAAGTAATTTCTAATTTTAGCCTTATATTTTGGCATGACCTTTTAAATTGCACTTGAGATTTCTCTAAAAAGAAGTTACAGAAATAATTGAGGAACGTTTTTTTCTTTGGTGGCATCAGTGTTTTGGAAACTAAACCCAAGAGGCATTTTAAAGTTTTTCTTTACTTTGAAGATGTGTAAAAGCAAAGGATGCACTAAAGGAATATTAAATAGTGTGAAGTATTTTCATGTTGTACCATAATGTTTAATGTAAAAGTAAAGATTTTTCGCTATGATTAGGTACAATATCTCCAAGGTTGGGCCAGGTTTTTCCAAACAAATCATATTTCCAAGAAGGGGTGGGTGGTAATGAAGCTAAGGCAGGGGCACTGCCTAAAATACATGCTATAGTTTGCCTGTGATTTTATTGCAACTCTGCTTTAAAAAAAAAAAAGGTGCTAGAAACAAAGAAATGAGTGAAAGCCTCCAAACAAATTTACTTTCAACTTTTAGGTCTTAAATAAATTTGTATAGAAGTTTAAGGTTAGCTATGATATATATCCTAAGAGATAAAAGAAAAAACACACTGTAATTGATGGACCTCTGATACCTTCATTACACAGCTCTTATGCAAATGTGTGCAAACCTTTTAAAGTAATTTCAATTAATAATGGTCGTCCATTATAATTATGTGTTGATAAAACAACCAGGTTTACCTACTTTGCTGTTTTGTAAGTTCATTTTACTTCTGTTAAGGATTGGGTCATACTTTTCTTCTATATTGCTGGTTTACTTGATGTGCTGTCCAGTTTTTAAGTAATTGAGCTTTGTGTTTTATCAGGTAGACTTTCTACTAAATGAACATCAAGACATTGCTTATGGTAGTGAAGGAAGCCAAGGAAAAACATTTATCTACAATTTCATTTTCTGTGTGCCATGTGTTTTTAAAACCAAATCTTCTGGATTTGACAAAATATTTAGGTGGGATTGCTGCTGAATAAGACATTAAACAATACCATACACTTGGATAATAAAAAATGTTTACCTTTTATATTGTCTTTGTGGTTATCAGTCTTTTTGTACAAAATGGAAGTTAAGATAAATAAAATATTAAGCAGGGTCTTAAAATAAAAAGGTTTGTGAGGTTTTAAATATTTGTCCTTAATGTTACATCAGTCCTTTAAAGATATGTGCTATTAAATAAATATTAATATATTTTCACATTTTTATTGAGTTAGTTCACACTATATGGTTGTGTTACCATATATGGTATATATATACTATATGTGCTGGATACCATGCTAATTTTTTGCTTTTCATTAGTTGGACTCTGATTGAATCAATATGTTTATTAAACTGACATTCAATAACTGAACATAATTTGTAAAAAGCATACAGAATAAGGTGAGGTGACAAATTATATGGCTTCATAAAAACAGGCTTATAGGATACAACTTTATTTAAACAGTCTCAACCAATAACAGTGTACAAATGGGTTATGCTGCAACTGATGAGTGGGTTAAAAGAAGAAAAAAAAATTAATGGCTTTATGAAAATTATAAGATTAAAAGAAAAAGAAGTGTTTGACGTCATAGGGCACAAGAAAAAAAAAAAGTATCAGATTAATGGTGGCAGGGTATTTTTTGCATTTATTTTGTAAAAAATAAATTAATGAAGTCTTTCAAGTTTACAGGAATATCCGCTTGTAGTTTTACATCACAGACTTGCTGAGAATCCTACATGTGGTTAACGTCAGCACGTTGTGTTAAGAGGATCTAGACAGACCAAAACAGGCTGACTAATTACTGGGCCAAAAGTTTCAAAAAAAGAAAAAAAAAAAAAAGTGTTAAAAAGTGAGCTAGGGTAAACACATTCAATATCCTGAATGTTCTACGTGGCGCAACTTGATGGTCCATAAAAGCGATTAAGATCGCATTGCTTGAGCATTGCCCCGCGACAAACCTCGAGATCCTTGAGCAGCTCCTCGTTTGTAGCCTTGCTGGTATCCCTCCTTGAAAAACAAGCCAGTATTTAAAAAGATTAGCAGCTTATTCGACAAAATGTTAAGTCGAGTGCTCTGAACTACATCTTACCCTCTGGTATGTACTATTGGAATAATCCCGAGATGTGTCAAATTGGGTTTGGCCATACCCGCTGGTGGGAGGAGCATTTGAAAAGGAAGGACGATAACCTTCATATCCCCCTGATGACAAGATATGAAATGTAAACTTCACCTGGTATTAAAGCCATCTGTTAACAGTATGATGCTTTTACCTCTGAATCCATTTGACGAGGCCCGATATCCATTCACTACTCCACGAGCGTTCCTGGGTCCACCTCTGGGAGCAGCCCTGCTTGTGTAAAAGGACTGGGTGGACTGTCCAAACCCTGCAGCTGCAGAGGAGTCCTCATGTCCTCCAGCTGAAGGCATGACTTGGTCTTGGGGCTGAAAATTACTAACAACTGGGAAGCAAAACAGTACAAGTTAGAGTATGTACTGTTCATTTATATTTTGTGGCCTTGAAGTAATATTTTATTTTTCTAAATTGGTTGAAGTATTGGTGTACTCTCACCTGCCTGTAGTCTTTCTTGTGGAATTTCAGGCTGCTCTACCGTATTCTCTGACTGGCTGTTAAAGCTCTGACCGTAGCCACCAGGAAATTGGCTGGATTGCTTCAAGGGGTCTGGTTGGCTGTCAGTGGGAGGAGGTACAGGTGCATTCATATTAAATACCTAAAAAAGAAAAAAAAAAACATAAAACAATTGATTTTGTCTGCCTCTGCAGACTGAAAGGTTTGAATTGCTGCCTAATAAGCTGCTGCAACCAGTTTCTGCAGTAAAAAAAAAAACCACAAAAACCTATTTACTGGCCTTAAATATTTTTTTTCCTTTCACTAAACATTACCAAGCCTCAACTTTTAAAAGCGTAATAACTGAAAGTTTCTAAGGGTGTAATCACACCAGCTCTGTTTAGTAGTGCTGTCCTAAACGATTATTTTTCTCTCGATTAATCTAACGATTATTTTTACGATTGTTCGATTAATCTAATGACTAATTTTATTGATTCATTAACGATTAGTTTTTGTTGGCTGAGTACTATAAAGACTAATTTATGAAAAATAAATATCAAAATCTTTTCTAATTGAAATTCCTGTATTTATTTGTTTTTTTTACATGAAATAAATAAATAAAGATTCAAACAGCAAAGTAAAACAGTTCCAAATAAGTCTCTCCAGTGACCAGAAAGTTAAATTAAATAATTCAAGAAAAATAAATGTAGTGAAATGGGTATTAAAGCAGTTTGGATAGAAAAAAGTAAAAAAAACGATTAATCGATTATTAAATTAGTCATCGATTATTTTAATAATCGATTAGTCGTCGATTAATCGACTAATCGTAGCAGCCCTAACTAATATCTTTATATTCAGTTTGGGAGTAATTTTTCAACCCATTAAGTTTTCTCTATTTTTTATTACGTTTTCTGCACTAACATTTCAAATTATTCGTAAAGGAACTGCCAAATAGGGTCTGGACTTATCAACTACAGTTTGGTGGTTTTTATTCTCCTCTGGCTCAGGGTCAGACTCTGGTTCTGGGTCAGACTCTGGCTCTAACATGTAAGACTGGATGGACAAGTCTTCCCTTGTGGATATATTTTAATTCATTTGTAAATTTAAAGTTTCTGTGTGGCTACATAGTCGTAAAGCCCTCTATCAAATTACAATGAACCATTCTAGAAACTGGAGGGGGGCAGGGTGTGAAGTAGTGTCTAGCTTGGATTTAAAGAGACAGCCTCAAAACAGAACACACCCCAGAAAAGGGGCGGGGCTTCCTGAGTTACAATAAGTAGGAATTCAGTTCCACTTTATATAGACCCCAACTGAAGAATTTAAATGTGAAAAAGGATTTAAAACCATGATATGACTTCTTTAATAGGGGTGTAATAATACAGTGGCTTTTTAATTACGTTAAGGCAAAACAAAAACTGATGATCGATATGTTGCATCATATCAATCGCAGACTATTGATCAGATTTGAAAACATCTCATAACACTTTGTGATATAGAGAAACATTGTGTCGTCACCCTAACAAATCGATATAATATTGTATCATGATAAAGCTGCTGATTTACACCTCTTTACCTTAACGTTGTGTAGAATATGTGGAGCTTTGTATTAGATTGTTTATTTCCAGTAAACAGAATATTTGGGATTTTATATGTTTTCTCTTCATCTTTGTGTTGGTTTCTGATATAGAGATGTTTCCTATTTGATTTCTTATCTCTGGCAGGGCTCGTCCTCCCTCATTTCAGCTGCGCATTATCTCAGCACGAGACTAAACGTAATCCAATCGGGAAAAATATGTCTCGCTCGGGTGGTCTGGCTTCCCAGGCAAGTGCTGAACTGATAAACAGCGGGATGCCTGCAGCCTCTTTATTAGAATTGATCCGTCTGGCCTGTTTTGTACCAAAGACAGTGTCACGACCTGCCAATCTAAGCTTGGAGCCCGTGACATCCGCCGGTCGATGCAGGTGTCTTCACTTTACAAACTGATTCAGAGGGCCCACCTTGGTTAAGTGGCACCCATCCTCTGCTGCCTTCTTCATTAAGAAGAAAAATATCAGCTATTTAAAAAGGTTTTTTCATTGAATCTATTTTTGTTTTGTTGGTGACAGATAATCACTATTTATTGACAAGCTTTATAATAATATCAACTAGGGAATTTGGATTTCCTGCAATAATGCAGTGTGACTGGTTAGTGCTGAAAGATCGTTGCTGAATAGCTAAACAAAAGTAGCTTAACATAGCTAAAAAAAAGTAGCCAAAATTAGCACAAAAAAAACAGAATGAGCACGTTTGCTGAATTAAGCAGTAAGAAGCTGGTAAGAAGTAGGTAAACATTCTAAAAACAGATGAAAAAAAAAAGTTGAAAAGTTGAAATTAGCAATAGCATTGTAAAAAAGGTTAGAACAATAGCTAAAAAAGCAACAAAAAGCTAAAGTTAGCAAGGTTCAGCTGTAAGTAACTGAAATTAGCACAAAGAAGTTAAGTACAGGAGACAGCTCCTTTCATTTTCAATAAGAAAAATGTGTCAGAAAAACATAAATATCTCAAAGTATAAATTGCTAAAATACCAACAGTCATAGCTGGGATGTCCTGATGTAGCTGAGCGTTTTCATATATAAATTGTGAAAATAGCACAAAAACTGTGGAATGTATGGAAGAAAAGTGACTATAACTACAACTATAATTTGATTCTGTACTCAACAAACTACAGTGTATCCCCGCCTTTTTGCGGGGGCTACGTTCTTAGAGGACCTATGAATTGCAAAAAAAAAGTTATTGATCCAAAAAGGTC
The DNA here is from genome assembly GCA_031762555.1 of Cynodonichthys magdalenae. Taxonomy (NCBI): domain Eukaryota; kingdom Metazoa; phylum Chordata; class Actinopteri; order Cyprinodontiformes; family Rivulidae; genus Cynodonichthys; species Cynodonichthys magdalenae. The sequence goes on along the minus strand of JARVJO010000164.1, from coordinate 1,013,719 downwards.
TATAAACGCATATTTTAAGAGCTTAAACCCCAAATTTGCTCCCAATGCATAGCATACATTGAAATTAATTAAATAAAAACACAGTAAAATGTTTGGTTGCTCATTAAATTGATGTTTATTGACTGATATATATAAAACTGTGCTGTGAACTGTGCTCTCATTGATGTTGTAATGGTGCGCTGCGGTGGCATAAATCCAAGAATTCGACCTTCTCCTGGAGCGTCGTAACAACTTTCTTGTGCTTCGGTTCACTGGAAGAATCTTTAAAAGTTGCAGCACGTTTGCGTGGCATTTTAGACAGGAGCTAAGCAGTTAGCAGCTAACACTGTAGCAGCACTGTAAACGGTTATATAGTGGAAATGCTGCGGTCTTGGTGAAGCGTGAGCACAGGACACGCATCACGTACTGTACTGTTCCATATTTATTTTATATGGAACTGAATTTATGTAAGTTTTTATGTCACAAAATGACCTTTTTGTTGATAATTCAGCTTGAAAATACACAAAAATGCACAAGAAAAAAAAGGTCCATACAAATGCTATAGTGCGTTTGCTGTAGTTTTGTTTTCCACAAAAATGTGGGGTTTTCCACGAATTACTAGTGGTTATAAGTAGGTGGGTAACCCAAGTGGGCCCCTAATAATGAAGACCTGCTTTTACCCATCTGGGCCCCAAACATGTTTGTTGGCTAGGTCTGGTATGGGGTCCACCCAAGCCCCAACATAATCCCATCTGGGCAAACACACTTGGGGCCACCATGGAAACTGAGGACAAAATTAGCCGGGGCCCAGTTGGGTTACCCAAATGAGCCCCAATTATTTTAGCCTGGCTACTCCCCATTTGGGCCCCACATTTGTGTGTTGGGTGGGTAGGTTCCATGGAAAAATCTGTGAAAGACTGACCCCACAAATGGTGAACCACCATTTTGCAGGGGCTCATAAAGTTTTTATAAAGTTTTCTTTCTATATATAGTAGCAACAGTATTTATAAACTGACAAAAATGAGTCTACTTTCAGTGGAGTTTTTATCCAACCTGACTGACAGCAGCTCATCTCAGTCAGTAAATTTCTTGCTTTAAAACCAGACTGAAAACCATTCAGGCTCTAATTAAAGCCTATTAATCCCTAACAAGCACCTTTATGGCAACACTAAGTGCTAAAGTGTTTAAAACTATGCTTTAAGCTGTTAGCTAATGACAAAGTTGTTCACAGTTAATATAATTTCCCGCTCTCTGGCTCGTTGCCAAAATCTTCCAGTCGACCCGAGTCCATCCATCAGATCCGGACCTCATCCGGACTAGCCAGACAGCGGTGGAATCAGAAATGATGTGCGTTTTATAATGGGATGGCTGTAATGATCTTTACAGGTTGAGGTGTTAATTCAATTCATCCATCACCTGCTCAGCTGAAATTGTTGGCCTGCATTGATGAGAAGCTGCTCTGCGATAATAGAGAGGAACTCTGCATATTGTAGGTAACTAATGAGGGAGATAACTGCTCTGAACTAATGGCACAGTTAAGGTGAGCAAGAAGAGCATTTCCTTCACGGTTGTTAATTTGAGGTCAGGTTGCATCCGTTTTTTTTCCATCCTGCATAGTAGAAAATCTGTAAAATACTCAGCCTCCTCTTCATACACAGCTGGATATTATTAAGGATCTGTGGGGTTGGTGGGAGGCAGTCAGTGAGGGATTTAAAAAATGTGACGGGTCAGTGTTAAACTCAAACAAAAGAAGAAGACCTGATGACCCAACAGATGTTATTTACTGTACAGCAAGAAGTCCGGAACAAGGTTTGAGTCATGAAGCTCCTAAAACAAGATAAATAAAGGATTATTTCTGATATGTGTCCAAAAATATATAGATTCTGGGGTATTGTCAGCATTTATACAATTTTAAATTGATAGAACACAATATATTTCACCAAAAAATAAAGTTTAGGTGTAAAATTTCCTTCCCTGTTTACCAAGTCCAGTGTTTCTCAAATTTGGTGTCTGGACCCACAGTGGGGTCCCTGAACATCAGTGTGGGGTCCTGAAAAGATTTATTAATTAATTACATTAAAAAATTACTACTAACAACATTTTTTTGTCTTAGTTGTAACAAAAGAGTAAGGTTATTGTACCTAAAATGGATAAAAGTGGCATAATGACTATATGCAATTGCCTTGGTCCTCATTTGTGGCTCTCCTCATACTCCAGTTTATCTCTGTGTTTCAGCTGATTAAACACATTTTTAGGGCTAAGATAAATATTAGTTGCTCTGCAGTGCCTTCCACCATCGGGCTGACATTCAGGCCTGATAGTGTTACATCATCATCACATGGCACTAATTACAGTAATTGCAAAATGGCAAATATTAATTGTTGACCAATTGTCAGCTATGTCAGCACACTGAATAGCCACCTTGCTAATAAACAGGCTATGCTATATGCTAATTGGTTAGCAATCAGGACCCCCTATTCTGCTAGTAAACTGGCTTTGCTATTTGCTAACTAACAGAGAACTGGCAAGCTAACTGGCCTTTTGTGTCACACACAAAAATATGTCATCACATGGTACTAATTGCAACAATTGCAAAGTGGGAAATTTTAGTTGTTGATGGTTTTTCTGACAATTAATAAACACTCATTGCCCAACCCTATAGTCAACCACAAAAAAATATATCTGAAAAAAAGGTAGTGTATTTTTATTTTTTGTCAGGACCATGTTTTTATACGTTTACATGGAGGCCAGGACTTGACCACTAGCAGGACGATTATCTGGCTTCAACCTCTGGTTTAAGATCCAGTTTCTAGTTATGTTTCAGTAAACTTTCTTTTCTTCAGCTGTTTGAATTTTGGTTCAAACGTCTTCCCAATAAGGAGCTTGAAGTGGTGACACCGTGAGCAGGGCAATCTGTTTAGGTCGCCTTGTTTTATTGATTAAAATGTCAAGATTTGGTGCCAGCCTGTTGATCATGTTGCACAAAGGAGGCCGACTGTTCCTCAATCAATATTGTATCCCGTCTCTTGTTGCTCTGTCGCAGATGTATTTGTCTTGGAGGGAATATTCTCTCAACAAGCTGCATCTCTCTTTTCTTTTTATTCCGTTTGTTTTATGAAAACCAAAGCATGGTAATAAATAATAAATTGGCATTTAGTAATGAATTTCAAAATGGTTTTCCAAAGAAACTAGAGGCTCCTTTTCCTGACTCACTGCCTTTCCATCGAAACACGGTTTATGGAAATATTTCACCCCGTGACTGCTTATTGTTTAGAACTGACAGATTTAAGATCTGACTGACATTTTAGCCTCTGTTACTTTAATCTGTGTTAGTAATTGATGATAATTCTATCAAAACAAAAAGAAAACTTAAATTTTACGCTTAATTTAGCTTTTCTTTTGATTAAGATTTGAAAAATGTAAAATTTCCGGTTGATCGCCTGACGATGCCTCGTTAAAACAGGAGCAGTGTCTGCTTGCATGGTCAAAACTGAATTTTCAGTCTTTTTTTCCAAGCAACAGCAAAACACTGAAACACTTACAGAGTGTTGGACGACCTTACACCAACAGTTCAACACCAGGAAAGAGGCAGAAGATGGGGGGACAGGTAAACAAGAAGCCCTTCCTGCTCCAGAGATTCTGGTTAGATCTAATGTTTCCAACTGAAAGGCGTGAATTTCCTCTCAAATATAAAACACGTAGAAACAGAAGCTGACTGCATTTCCCAGGAGTTAAATTCACTATTTGAGCATTCCTTTTGGCTATTTACAGTACGAGCAGGATCAGATTCAGTCATGCTAATAGTTGGCTGCTTATAGATGAGCATGTCGGGCATGTCCTCCTGTTATTTCAGTCTGCCTTTAAGGATCATGTGTGATAAAATATGAGCTCCAAGGAGAGATTTGAGAAGACCGTTTTGGTTCTGAATTGTTTCCCGGCACAATGCGTGTATTTATCCACCTCCGACTCAGTTAAGGCACCTTTAGGGTTGGATAAATAGGAAATGCTTGCACCACAGGCTGTTTAGATTAACCTTTTCAATCTTACCATAGCAGTGTGAACACAAGCGTCTGGTATGTTTGAGTTCACAAATCTAACAGCTCACATTCGGCTCTGGTTTGTGTTTTTTTAATGTTTTTTTTTGCCGCTGCCCAGGGAGACTCTGAGGCGTGAAGCTGGAAGTGGAGGAGAGAAACTTCTGTGGGTCGTCCGAACACTCAGAGGAGGCCGCTGACACCGATGAGGAGGGGGGGAGAAAAATAAATCTGTCAGAGCTCGGTTGTCAAAAGCAGATGAAGAACTCCTGAGAGCAAACAGGATGCGCACGCAGAGTCCCACAAAGACTCGCACGGAGCCTCACAACAGGCTTAGGATTTTTCATTTCAGCATCAACTGAGCTCGTTTCTCTCCGCTGAACATCTTTCTCTCCATCATGTGGACAGTATCAGGAGACAGGGACGGTCCAGTAGTCTTAACATTTACCGTAGTGATGATGGTGGCTGCAAAAGTCCAGCAAACTGGGTTTCCATAGTTACCCTGCAAAATGTGAAAGGTAACAGCTGGAGCTGTAGGACGATGGGTAAGGTGTGTTTTAACTGAAGAAAGCAGCTTATAGGTGCAGATTAAAATTCAACACCCACTCAGGAAACTGTTTAAATCTGAGCCTTTGTGAAATTATGGCTGTTTTAAACATATTGCAAAAAGCTCTCCATCTTGAGTTACACAGAAACACACACAGTTGTGTTGTCACACAGTTTATTTAAAGCTCACCGCCTCTCGTGTCCCGAGGCGTTCATATTTTACATCTAGAAGAACCAAAAAAGAGGAGTGAAGACAATTCAAGAAGCTGAGTAATTCATCTCTAAAGCACAATCAAGCAACTGTTACCTTCATTTGTTATGAAAATGCTGTATAAATCCAAAATGAAAGAACCTCCTACTGTTTCCAACACTCCCACTTCAGCACGTCTTTACAACACTGCTTCATGTTGTTTTCAATCTTTTATAGGAGCGTTGTATTTTGTTTTTTTTTAAAAGAAGCAACATTATATGATATCAGTTTTGGAGAATGGTGACTCAGAACACAGTTGAGCCCGTGATCTCAAATGATCCCACGTCGGACCCGGAAAGTACATTTTCTGAAGAACCCGAGCCAGTAGAGAGACAAGCTAAGCCTTTTTGCAATGGGTGGCCAAGTTGTTTTGTAGGGGGTTACATACCAAATAAAAAAAAGACTGCATTTGAAAATTCAAGATGGCCGCCACAGCTAATTCCAAATGGCTTTAATTCAGCTGTTTTAAGAAATATTAAGCTGAATGTTTGTGTGATCATAGCTGAAAATGATCCAAAAATCATGCTGAATGCTAGTCACAATTTATTATTCAGCTATTTTAGACATAAGCTGAAGATTAATATAGAAATGGCTGAAAACAGTCTTTACCAAATATTCAAGATGGCCACCACAGCTAACTTTAAAAGACTTTAATTCAGCCATTTTAAGACTTAATTAGATGAAATGTGTTGTGGAGTAGCTATGAATGATCCCATTCTGATTGCCAGTGCTAATCTTAAATTAAGCTAACCACTAATGCTAATTCTAATTTTACAAAGGGCTGTAAATCAGCCTTTTTTTTAACATACGCAGCTGAAAATGTATACAGTACAGTAGTATCAGAACAATCTTTAACAAAATTTAAATGTAAATACAAAGTCCAAGACCCCCCCCAAAAATGTTAAGTATTTGGGGGTGGCCCTCTTGCTCCACCCCTTTTTTTACAAGACATTTTAGCTTGGTACTATATATCTCCCAGTCTTCTCATACATGTACGTCAATGCTAAGCTGCTTATGACAAATAAATCATAAAAAATAGGTCATTATGAAACTATGTTTTGCAATGAAATCATGAACATTTACCATTTTTAAGATGCATTTTGCAATTAAATCAGTGATTTGTAAAGAAATATTTGTCCTGCCGTTAGTCTGGTGGAGCAGTGTGGGGGAGGGGAGCACTTTGGGGCGGGACCTCGGCTGCAGACTGAACTCCAGGGAGGAACTTTGTGTAAATAGGCGGAGTTTTGTACCAGGAAGTGCTTCAGATGGCTACTACAGGAGACTCCAGGATTTCTCAAACATGCATGAATGAGTCAAAGCAACAGTCTGAGTATGTTTCTGATGAGGGAATGACAGAACATGAAATAAAGCTCCGGAAATCTGATTTTGCAAAATACCCTCCCCTTTTAAGAAAATGCCAAATGAGATCTTGACATAAAAAGAAATGTTCGACACTAAAGACCCTCCAGATCTCATTAAAAGCGATTAGCATCCCTGTCATTGGGTGACTCATTAAGGTTGTCGAGCCCTCACCTTCAAGTTTCAGAAAACTCTGACTTTAATAATGAGTAATGATATTGTTTGGTCACTGGACCATAAGGAGCTGTCATCGGTTTAAGCATGTCGAGATGCGACTGAAGGGTTTTAGTCTATTAGTCCGAACATTTTGAGATTTTATTATAAAATCACTTTGATAATCTTGACTAAGACTCTTAGTGAGAACGTAGAAAGTTTGAAAGTTCAAACACATGACTTGAAGCAAGACAAAGAATTACTCAAAAACTGCTTTTCTTAGTTTCTATTTTTCTCTTTGTTAAATTCTGTTCATACTTCCAGTTTAGAAAATGCAACAAACATTGTTTTTACAAAACCTCAACACAGTTTGGGAACATTTTGCTTACAGCGATTGGATGTCTTTAGTATCGCATAATAAATGTGGAACCTATTTATTTGTGTGCACCTCTAAATTTCTTTGTTTCTGTTTGACAAATTTGTTTTTCCAAACTTCTCACGTTGACTAATGTCAGGGAAAAAAAAACAAAAACAGAATATCAGTTTCATTGTTCCGAGCCGCCAAGTCACCGTGCATCTCATAGCTGACCACCAACTCATGACCTTGTAACCAGAAATCCAGCAAATACTGTCAACTCTGATGCAACTCCTCCAGGAGAGGCTGAGACTTTGAAAGGCACTCCAATTACAGAAACTTCTCCTCACAAAGCAAAGCCTGTATCCCTGTGAAGGCCTGCCAGACTTCATGCTTGTACCCTTCTTATCAGCGGAGGAGAGCTGTCTGAGTACGGTTGTAAACAGCGTGACTGCACGCATGCATGAAAAAAAGGGTGTTCGGCTGAGGCCCGGCCTAACTTTAGCTGTGTGTCAGAGCGCACTTGCTGACAGAGACTGAGTGCTGCAAGCGGATTTGTCTAATAGCTGCCTTATCATATCAGTGTGCACCGAGTAGAGAGGGGGGATTTGGTTGTGGCGTGCTTTGTAACAAAGTCGATGCATGAAAAGAGTGGAAAATACATTTCTTCTTGTAGTCCCGATTAAAAGTATTTTTGCTCTATACAGCAGTGGTAGTTATAATAAACCTTCTCTTTAATGCACACTAGAGCTGCATGATATTGGAAAAAAACTGACTTTGCGGTTGTTTCCAACCCTGCGATATGAAAAAATAATCAGGAAATTTTCAACAAATGATTTGAAGAACACTTTAAGTTCTGCTGCCATCTTGTTGGTCTCGCCTCCTTTATTGTACGTGTTACAAGCATGGTTATTGTCTGTATTTGAGAGTTATTCTCATCTTTTATTGTGCTGGGACCTGAGTACATGTTTCTTTCTAATGTGTGCAAACATGAATTGCGGTTTACCACCCAGCCTGTTACAATAGTCATTATAATAGTCTTTATCACCACTGCACAAGCCTGTACAACAAAATAAAACATAGACATATAGGACAACAGGAGCCAGCGTACCACATGGTTATATGTTGGCCAGCACGCCCTCTATGGTGGAGAGATAGACGGTCACCAACAGCTTAGTCTCCAAGTTGTTCCAGCTGAGAACTCTTAGAAAGTGGAGTCGCTGCTGGGCCTTCTTAACCACCGCAGTGGTGTTGGTCGACCAGGAGAGGTTTGCTGAGATGTACAGGTAAGTCCCCAAGAATTTGAAGTGGGAGACCCTCCCCACACTATTGCTATTGATTTAGAGTGGTGCAGGGGCGGCCTTGCTCTCCCTGTAGTCTATGACCCATCTCCTTGGTTTTTAGGGTGTTGAGTGACAGATTGTTCCTGGTACGCCACACTGCCAACCACTGCTCCTCATCCCTGTATAAGTGTGCAAGCCCCACCAGAGGGGTGTCTGGTTTTCTGCATATTTGATGATTGGGTTTAGAGTGTTGCTCCTGAGTCCATCTTAGTTTGTTTCCTTTAATATTAGCATTCATGCTAACCATACTTTACCTCTTTTTTGCTCCAGTTCTCTGCAAATTTTCTCATCTTCTTCGTTTTTGTCAAGATCCTCGTAATCTTCTTCCACAGCTCTAGAATTCACCGACAACACTTTAATGAAAAACGTTCCTTTTATTGGCCCAGAAGTTTCATAACATAATTAAAGTTATAGCTTTTTTGACATTAAGCTGCCCCACTTCTGCTGGCAGAAACAACCCGTCAAAATAAGTGTTATTGTTATTATTTTTGGTTTAGTGGATTAGTCCTTAGATAATACGTTGATTTCATTTACTTCCTACATTGTAGGACCTGCTGTGTGACCATTGATTTCCCAGAGAACTGCAATTGGTGCACCCCTAGTTGCTGTTCATACAGGTTCTTTGTGGTTAAAGATGATCTCTGTAGCCTGGTTGTGTTCTGTGTTGTTGTCACCAACACTAATATAACAGTTCTAACCCCAGACCTCTGATCATTCCTCATGTGGACCCAAACCAGTTCTTGAATTAGCTCTGCTGGGAAGATCTCACATCGGTACTGATCTCCTGCCCCTCGTTTCCAGGTGGTTATATTTCTCTCTACCCAACAGTGAAGCTAAAACACACATCAGGACCACAGAGAGCCACCGGTCAGGCTCGGCTTCGGTTTCCCTCCACTGCTTTTTCACGCTCAGCTGAGCATGCCGAGCCCATGTTGGCTCCGCATTAGCTAACTTTATTAAAGTGTGGCAGAGTTCTGTAGAGACAGAACACTCAAGATGTGTCTTTTTTGAAAAGTCTTCACTTCTTTTTGTAGAAAACTAAACTCTTTGTGCCACAACCAGTCTAATGACACAGAAGGTTGCTTAGTTTTGTGCAAATAAAGGAGGTGTTTGCAGGGAAATCATCCGTTTGATTTGACAAACAAGATGCAAATGTGCAAACTCCCAACAAACACGTCAGCTGCTGCAGTGTAAACTCACCCAACAGCCCGGTCTGAAAACACTGTTCTGTTTTGTTGTTGACAACAGGAGCTCACTGGAATGTGGAAAAAATCAGATACAGAACGCTAAAAACGAAACCTCAGATTGTTTTCAGTGCATCAGTTAAATAATGTTGCAGAAATAAAGGAATTTTTAATTGACTCGGATTCTTTGTGATAACTTTTTAATCACAGCCTGGTCTGCTCAGGGGAAACTTTTGAAAAAACAAATTTTCGATGCTCTTTGCAACGAAAAGTTTCCGTCTGTATGACTTGATGTTTGATTGTGAAAAAAAGAAAACAAGAATGGGTTCTTGGGGATTATTTATCTGCAGAAAAGGCACCAGAACACTGTTTATCCTTTATTGGATCCAAGCTGAGCCTCTTCTTGTTGTCTTGCCTTGACATTCATTTTCCTGTATTTATATGAAAGCTTTTTTTGTACCTGGCTTCTACTGTAATGGAGGGGATCACCAAGGATCACTATCACAAATGCAATATTCTCCTCTCTATATCTAATATTACCTGTCTGGACAAAGGAAGCAAAGCTGACAGGCAGAGAGACAGCTACATATTTTTCTCCAACCTTGACGAGCTTTTCCAATTTTCTCCTCCATCTTGTGCCACGTGAAGCTTAAAGCCCTCTTTTACTCTGCAGACAAGAAAACAACTATTCAGAATTTTGCTCTCAGCTTTTTTCTCCTCTCTCCTGCTCTTTATCAGCCTCCCATCGCAGGATCCTGCCTCTCTGTTGGCACCGAGTTCCGGACCTTCAGGATCTAATCTGCTTCTGTGTAGAAATCCACTTTGCCTCTTGTTGATAAGTTTAGTTACATAGTTTTGTTTTTATTCACACTTTCTGGGATTTAATCTTTGTCCATCATCCGGTAGAAAGTTCACTGTTTATTGTGAGGAAATGAAGTATTGTGGCGAAGAGAAAATGTTTACTGATTGATTCACTGATGTGGATAATAAATTTTAGGAATTAAAGGCCTACAAAAATTCAGTTTATATTTGGGTCATGTGATCTCGTTTGTTTTTGAACTCTGGCTTTTAGCTACTACCACATCAAAGTTTAGCTCAAAATCTGTAAAATTTACTGAGTTAGTCATTTGTAAGTTGCCAATGTTGAATAATTTTGGTGGCCATCTAGAAATGTGTTGTCTCAATAAGTTAGGTGGTTTTAAAGTAAATCCAGTGTTTATTTACTGAAAGTTTCATTAAAATCTGTCCAGTGGTTTGTGAGATATCTCTCTAATAGATACACTCCTGATCAAAATCTTAAGACCAGTCAAAAAATTGCAAGAATTTGCATTTTGCACTATTGGATCTTAATA
>JARVJO010000164.1:976368-1003064 GCA_031762555.1 Cynodonichthys magdalenae | reverse complement strand
ATCGATTATTAAATTAGTCATCGATTATTTTAATAATCGATTAGTCGTCGATTAATCGACTAATCGTAGCAGCCCTACTGTTTAGTTCACTTCAATCAAACTATAGTTCATTAGTCTAGAAAGTCCGGTTTGTTTGGGTAGGTGTGAACGCGTAATCGAACTCTGAAGCGGACCAAAAAAGTGAAATCTAGTCCGCATCCAAACCTAGGTCTCGGTTCGGTTGAAGTGAACTCTGGTGCGATTTGATTGCATGTGTGAACTATAACGCAGGGCATTCTGAGTAAAAACTGTAATAAAGTTACTCATAGCTTGTAAATACCTCGCTCGATGTCTATAAAAGGTGGACGCGCTCCTACTCTGTGAACGCCGCCTCACATCTTCCTCTCATGCTGAGCTTAATGTTGAAGAGTGTTTGTTTGGCACATTTGCCAAAAACAAAAAAGAAATCCTACAACATCTAAAATCTCACATCACCCCATGTTTGTTTACATTTTGTGAAGAAGGAAGTTATATTTCTTTAAGTGTATTTCTGCCACATTGCTTAAATGAGCCGGGAGCGTACCGCTTGCACTGACTGGAAAGGTGCTGCGTTCACATTGATGCCTCCAGAGTGGGTGGGTTTGGAGACGGGTGGGAAGGCAGCTGACAAGGAACACGGGACAGTCGACTGTTCAGTTGACATAGAAAGGGAGGCCTGGGTAGGTAGGAATGAGGAAAATTGAAAGGTGAGGGGAACAAAAGGAACGTTAAGAGGTCAGAGGATCAAATGGGTTTTTGGATCATTCGTCTAAAAGCTTCAATGTATTTTAACATGTTTAAATAACTTTCTCTAAAACACAATAGATCCCGTGTCATGAGAGAGCATCACTTTAATAAATAATTTTTTAAAATAAAAACCACCATCTGCATTATATCTGAAATATCTGTTACTATTACCGACTGCATGCTAGCAAAAAATAAAAAAATCAGGAGAAAACAGCCCAGCCAACCACTTCCTGAGGGGTTTTTGTACTTACTTGAGACGAGTCCTGTGATCCAGATATTGTAGGCGTTTGAGAAAGCCTGGACTCTGAGTGAACTGTTGAAAAGAAAAATAAATCGTGAGATAAAAAAGAAACAACTTCTCGAGCAAGTTTACTTCTCATCTAGGATTACTTACTTGAGGGGCCACCCGTCTGCTGCAGGTCAATGGTCTGCAGAGGCTTCATTGGTTGGGCAGAAACGATGGCAGGGTCCAGAGCCTGGCCGTCAAATTCCAACATGGAGTCCTGTAAAGAACCAGACAAGTGTCAATGTCCTGCTGAGACAGAGAGTTCAGTGAACAAGTGAGTTAAAACACTATCCTTAAACTTAAGCATGTGAGCTTCGTTTCCTATGAACTGTCTAGGATTTTAAATCATTTATTCTGTAAGCATCTTATTTTTGTTGGAATTTATTTTAGTTGTGTTTTCACCTCAGTCACAGTGGGTGAGCAGATAGTCTGCTTTCCTTCATTTCTGTCAAATACAGCACAACTTTTGTCTCATTTTAATACATCATACCATTCCAGGGCTGATAGTGGGAAAAAATCTTGAGCCTGGATTTTTTTCTATCCTATAAATTTCTAAACTGTAATTCATATTTCATTATTGATTATTAAATGAATTGCATTTTTCATAAAGTCTGGTTTCAAATACAAACAATTTAGCACTTTTAATTCCCCAATGGCCTGTCTTAAATGCTACTATATGATGTACTGTGGATACTATGACAAACTAAAAACTGACACCTTACAAAAAGAACACTGTGAGGGTTTTTGGAGAAGGGGAAAAAAATCAAAAGTTGAACAGAAACACCTTTGCTACAGTGAGTTTTTTATAAACAAATGCCACTTTTAGTGTTAAAATCCTTTAATTCCAAGAACTAAAGCAACGTAAACAAACAATTTTACCAGGATAGTCTACAGGCTGCTCCTCTCTGCTCCTGTCCAGCTAATGTTAGCTAAAGTTAGCATCCACCATCACAGTCGAGCCTCGTTTTTCTCTCAGGTGGAGGAATCAGTAAATATCCTTCTGACAACTATATATATTTTTTTTTTATCTGTCAGATTTGACATTGTCTCCAGTTCTTTTTCAAACTTGTTTTAACAAATAAATAAATTTTTTTGAGCACCCCTCGAACTTCAGCTGGGTCTGAATCAAAGTTTTGTTGAGACTCAAGTCCCGCCCCCAGCCTGTTTTTGATTGGCTGATAGGACTTCCAGTGTGTTTAAAGTGACAACTGAGCCTTTGTTAGCTGCAGGGAAATGTTTGTTAAATCTCTGGTCAACTTCAATTTTTTTTTTTCTTTTTTGCCGCAGCTACGCTAAGCTGGAGAGCTATCAGCCCTGTAATTCTTTTTATACAACAGTGTCTAAAAATGAGGCATTGATATTTTACAATAATCCAACATTTCTACACATTAATAAACTATCCCTGAACAATAGCAGCACTGTGAAAAACATCTCTATACATGCAAATCCTTTATACCTGCATAAAATTGTACGTCCCTTGCATCTGGGCCATGAGGTCTTGTACTGCCTGTTTCCTGACCACGGGGTCAGTGGCAGGAGAGGGAGCGGCTTGGTTCACAGTAAGGGTTGGCTCAGGAGCTAGCTGTGCAGGAGAGTGGTGCTGCAGGGAATTCATCTGTTCAACAGAGACATGTGAAAGGAATATAAGAAAATACAAAAAGCTGAGAAACATTTAGAGGTAACAGAGAAAACGATACTTTATCTGAGGATACCTGAGCCTCCACGGTCCACTCATCCATTTGGTCTTTGTCTGAACTGCTGTATGTAGTTTCTGGAACAAACTGTCGGTTAACAAACTGCAACACAAGATAAATAATTAAGTAAAATGAAAAAAAATTAAATAAAACAGGTGACTGTGTGATTTCTTGCACAACACATGCAAAAAAAATGCTAACCTCTGTTGGTTCCACTTTAACAGCCTCTGTGCAGTTTTCATTAGTTAGTCCGTCTGAGGAAAAGAAGCAAGAGTCATTCCTCTGGATAAAGTAAATTTCTCATAAACATGTTTGCAAACTAATTACCTGGTTCTGATGGCAGCTCCACAATCACTGCAGCCTCAGTCACCACAGCTGGTTCCTCTTGCGTCTCCTCTGACTCACAGGCCCCGTTCTGACTGGTTTCTGCTCTGTCAAAGTAACCACTGACCATCAGCTTGTCCAGTTTGTCCTTCAGCGACTTGTCTGGAACCAAGACAAAAGACGGAGAAGAAAAGAGTGAAGAAATATCAGAAAGTGTTCAGAAAACTAACGTTTTAAATAAGTTACATGTTTAAAAAGTTATCGATGTCAGTTTTATGCCTATAGCACAAAAAAACAACAGAAGTTGACCAAATTGCTTCACAATTCAGCCAAATGAACGGATAAAACAACAACCGTTCAAACTTAAGTAAAATAAATAATTAAAATACAGGAAAAACAACATAAAACCATTGGTTCTAAAAGAATCTCAAACTCTGTCGGAATTAAAAGTAAAATTGATTCATAAGTAGGACCGGGTAATAAACATGCCACAGACATGTGATCAATATCAATGGAAAATATGTTCAATACAATGTTGATCATTTCACTGAACTCCGATCAAAAACCACACCTGGGTGATGTAAGCAGAGGAAAGGCTTCATTTGCTCGGTGTTAATGCTATAAATAGTTTTTCATTAAATGGTTCAAGCTTCCAACAAATTGAAGAATTTGTTTGCGTTCCCCGAGGGAATAAAAACACTCACATGTGGTTCCTGCCACAGCCTTGTCTCGGCCCTCAAGCAGAGCCCACAACTGTAGCGAGGCGTCTTCGTACTGTTCAGTCAACCTACAAGAACGTCAAACCAGAGTAAATAAAAAGTCTTAACTGAACGGTGACAGCCCCCCCTTTCTAAAAACAAGACATATGAACATCATACCTGAGATTGTAGTTCCTATCAGGTCCCACCAATTTGTAAAACTCATCAAAGGACGCGAGGTCACCGTCAGTGAGGAGAGGTGAACCTGAGACCTCGAGTCGTTTCAGGTCCTGCCTGACACCATCGTCTCCTAACTGGTCCAGTAAATACTGCAGCTCCAAAACGGTCTTCAGTCGCCGCTGCTCTATCTCCTCCCGTTGCAGCTGTTCTCTCCGTGCAGACTTCTTCACTGCTTTCTGAACCTAAACACACAAGCGCAGTCGGTTTCTCCAAGCAAATTTCAACTTTATCGACATCACAATTCAGGATTGAACATATCCAATGTTTGATGATGAAAAACTTTTCCCAAAAGTGGCACAAAACATAAAAGTTTTCAAAGCTGACAAGACTTGCTCACAAACTCAAAAAACAAAAAAAACTATTTCTTACCTCTTGACCTAACGCCAAGAAGTTCTTCTGCAACTCTCGAGCAAAATCAAGGTTGTTGTTGATTTCTTGATATTTTGACAAGGCTTCCTTCAGAAACAATGGAAAAGAAAATTCAGGTTTGTTGTGCATTAAAAGCAAAAGGATGTTCATATTAAAAAAACAAGGTGGGTAATGTGAAAAATGAACAGTTTTTAAGAAAGAAAATCTTATTTTAAAACAAGGAACAAAATAAAAGACTATTATTTTCTTATCTTACCAACTGATCTTGATTTAGTCTTTCCCCTTTATTCTTTCTTGCTTGAATATCATCCAGTTTGGACTGTAAAATCATCACAAGTCATTACAGGTATAATTTATAGGGGAGAAAACAATGTTGACAAAAATAAATATTTTTGAAATAAATTATTATAGGATTTCCTCATGATATGTACAATAAATGAAAAGTAACTCCTAAATTGCAAACATTAGAAATTATAATAAAATAAAAATTTCAAATCAGGACATGTAGAGTTTCACTTCCAAATTTTTAACTTACAGCTATATGCAGTTTACATAACATTACCCCCACCCCCATTATCAAGCATATCGATCGAAATAAATACACAAAGAAGAGAGGCAATAACATTTTTTTTTTATATTTGTACCTTCTTCTTTTCCATATTTCGGACCTTCTTGTCAATAACACCGAGAAACTGCTTCATGGTCTCTGAGTGACTTCCATTTCCCAGGTCTGGCACGACAGACGGGACAGCACTGTTGCCAACAGCTGCTGAAGGCATCCTATGTGGACAAAATATTTAGAAAGAATAAAACACAAACATGGAATACACTTTAATAATAAAATGAAAATAACTGCCGCATCACAATATTGGTGTGCAAACATTATTTGCTTTGAATATTCACACCATGCAGTGTATTCGATTAGAGGTGTCATTATAAGGAATATGGGCATAAAGGAATAATATCTTCAATATTGTCAATTGTGTACAACATTTTAACTAAAACTGTGGATGCTTCTCAACACCGTGAGATTATGGTGAGTTGATTGATCACGTTGAGACATCTAAACAACTGGACTTTTATTTTGTAGTTGTAGATGTTTATAGTAAACGGTATTTTTTAATAATTTGGCTGACCTCCACCTCCTCTTAAGGATGACTTAAAAAGACATATGCAATATGGAAGCTTCCAATGATTTTTATCAAATAATAGTTAATCTGATTATTGTTTAGTAGAAGATAACTGAAGCATAAATGCCCCAAAGATGACAAGAGTTTTGTTTCATCATTTAAACGTGAAGACAATACACTTGAGCTTTAAACTCATCACAAGAACCACATGACATTTGTATTTAAACATGTAAACTACTGATTATTCACAAAATATTTAGGTTGAATTACGTCATCACGGTTCGACGCTGAATTAAAATAAACCGAGAACAAAATAAAATGTCGGCCTCCTGCTTAAAGTTAAAAAGCATTGACTTAACTCACACGAAAACACTAGCTTAACCTCCCAGATAGCTTTCATGGATTTTTAGTGAACGTTTAGACGTGTACATTGTAAATTTCACTTATATAAATGTGCTAAGTAGACAAGACTTTCTTTAGAGAGCGGTAATGTTACACCAAATCAGTTTAACGTAGCGCAGTCCTGACCTCCATGTCCCATTGTTATGTTAGCGGATAGCATGTTGTTTACAGATATGTGGTCAAAGCCTTTTAGTTACCGAATGACAATTAAAACTGGCTGGTAAATCGGCAAAAACTGTAGTTGAATGGTATCCATATCTAAAACTGTCGCTACACGACGTTAAGTTTTAACAGCGAAAAATAAAAGGCAGCGTCGGGACGCGGCGGAAAACTCGTTTTTTTGATCGGCCGTCTGAAAAACAGATGACAAAAGATTTTCGAAATCGGAGTGATCTAACATTTTACTATGGTCGAACGTACACCATACCTTTTACTCTTTGTCTACAAAGAGATTTTTTGTCTTCGTCGGCTTTTGCGTTTACTGTGCAACCCTTGGTACAGTCCGTATCTTCTACTTAAAGTGGTGCTTTTCTAGAAGGATGCTCGCAGGCTCAGACTGGTGTTGTGTCGAAAAAGGTAACCTCGTCGTAGTAAGTGCGTTTCAGGGAAAAAAAATACTAAATCCTCGTCTTTTTATATTAACGTGTATTCAATTTCGAAGTATATAGATTTTATGACATATCTTCACACCCTTAACATTTTTGTTACCGTTGCTCCATGTATAAAGCACTTTTTGGAGTTTGGTCAGGTCACAGATAGTAGTCGACAGTAAGAATTGCATAGCTGTAGCAAAGCACTAATTTATAAATTACCAATAAATCATTGTGGAATAATTGTAAAAGTAACAAATACTTGAAATCTGCTTTCCAATCGGAGATGCTTTTTTTAGTCAGGAGTGCTTCTTTTCGGCACAACACTGGCTACTAAGGACCCCTGTGCTAACGCGTTCTTCTTTTGATAATATACCGGCAGACTACGCACAACTAGTGTGTAGTGCTGTCATCTGTCGACAATTTGTAGTATTACTATTAAATAATTATAAGAAAGATGTGAAACAAAACATTTTTCAAACTGCTCAACTTTTTGACTTGGTAAAACACAACTTAAAATATACCAAGATTTATTTATTTTGATCATGTAGAGGGGAACACATACAGCCTTGTGGACAAATATTATCATTAGCAAAATAAAAGTACTCATTCCATCATAACTTTATTTTCTCTTTGTAGCAAAGTCATGTTCAGAGAGACTTTCCTAAAGCATAAAAGTGTATCTCAACAGAATCTGTGAAAAAAACTGCTTCAAGCTCATCAACAGGTGTTTTCTAAAACGTTTTTTAGAGCAATTTCACAGAAATATTCAAAATATTCAAAAGGCCTTTTTATAAATGAAAAACAATGAAAAACTAATTTAAAATAAAATTAAAGTTTGTTCAACAAACTTAGGAAATGGTATGAGAAGATAAACGATCACACTGTTACTGACAAAGTCTGAGCAGCAGATGGCACATTTGTCACAGATATCTGCTGTCTTCAAACCATACTGCTTTCTTCAAAGCTTCTCTCTGTTTTCACATTTCCTCCTTTAGTTTGATGCAAACATTTATCAGCTAACATGTGCCTGATATTGGCAAAAGCTGGAATTGAAGAACCTAGATTGGTAAAAATACATCATGAAGACTTCCAAGAACTACAGCACCTCAATGTTCTTGAAAGTTAAATCAAAGCTCAGTTCAAAAACCACATTTAACCATTAATGAAATAACCAAAAATATATTTTAATACTGTGTGTATTTGTTTTTTTTCTCAGTATAAAGTATAAACTCGTTCTTTAAGAAGAAAAATCTATTTTACTTTAAAACTATCATTCTTTTTTTCTGACATACATTTTATTTTTGGACTGCGCTGGTTACTAAATGTCTATGTGTATATATGTGTATGTATGTGTATATATGTAAGTATACTTTTCAGCGAGGTTATAATTAGTATTGTTGTATGCACATGTATTTTGTTGGGTCTTTTTTTTGGTTTGTCCCCTTTTGCAGGTGTGGAGGCTGATAGCGGATGTGTTGTCTTGTGTTTATATCTCACATATCTTCTTGTCTCTCTTTCAGTCTTTTCTTTCACTTTTCTCCTTTTTCTTCTCTCTGGGGGAAAAAAAAGTCACTGATGATGAAGAAACTAATATTATGTTTTCTACTGAAGTGGCAAAAATAAATAAACTAAATTATCATTCTAATAAAAAAAAAACATAAATCTGTTCTGGATCTTTGTCCGGACCTGGACTTTTTAAAACCAGTGAGGTTTGGGGTGCCCAGATCCTGAACTTCTTGCTCTCTGATGTGGGCTGCTGAGTAATGGCTGTACATCCCTCAGTGCTCCTCTCCTGCTGCACATCTGACTGGATTAAATTTGTGCAGAAGATTTATTGGCTGAAAAACCACCAGAACCCCACAAACACTTCAGCCCTACACCACTTTAGTTCAGTCCAGGCAGGCACATGGATTTCTGCTGCTCCTCTAGCTGAGCAGCATTAAGTATCTGTACACTTTCCCCTCTTTGATCTTTCTTAACCTTACAATTTCTCTAGATTTTAATTTGGTTTGAAACTGGAAACACAGAGGTAATCTCAAAGATTTGCAAATTTATGACTGTTTCTTTCCACTTACAGCCTCTCCTCAATTAGTTGGGCAACATTAATAATTCATGACCCACATGTGTTGGAAACAAGCAGTAAGCATCTTTACTTAACTGCCACAATTATCATTATCAAAGCCAAAGAACGTTTACCATCACGCAGTTGTGATTCAACTTAAATTTGGAGAGAGTTCAAAGTTGGGTTCGTTTGCGGCGTAGTTAGATATTCAGATTTAAGACCCAACGCACAGCAGCCTCTTTAGATCATGTTGGTGGTGATTTTGGCAAAGCCACAGAAAGTTGCAGTGAATTTGTTTGCAAACCTTCTGCTCTGTAATCCCCGCGGCCCCGCAGAGCAGACTGCTTTCAGGCAATAACTCAGAAAGGTGAAACAGCAGCTGGGGAAGAGCAGGGGGATCCTTCTTGGCCACGAAATCCATCAAAAAATACACCAGCTGTGGTCTACTATACACTGCTTTCAGAAGACTTTTAGTATTATGTATATGTGACCTATCACATTAAACTGAGAGTTAAGAAAATTAATTTTCTTAAAGATTTTATCAAAATGACTGAAGCACATTTTCAGATTCCTTCCTTTTAAGCTACATTTTGACACCTGGATCATCCTGACATCATGAGCGGTTCCAGAGACACGCCTTCATTTCTCTTCCTAATCAGGATAACTTGTTGATATTTGGACTGAATCCTAGTTTAAGGTTGTTCTAATTTTGATGTCATTTTAAAGAACAAACTTCAAACAGTACTTGGCTATTAAGATTTACCAGCTGGGAAAAAATAAAGCTTTGCTAGCTCGCAGGGATCACACAGAATCATGACGCTTGTAAATACTGGGAAAAAAAAACAACTTAAAATTATATATCAGATATTTAATTTTAAGGAAGCTCATATCTGCCACTCTGAAGAAAAAAACAATAAACTTATATCTCATAATTATGAAATAATATCTCATAAATATGACTTAGCTAAGTTATATTTTATGAGATACAAGTTTTGATGTTTTATCAGGGTAGTGGAAATGGACTTCCATATATTTAAATGACTCATAAATATAATGAATAAAAAAAGTATTTCTTCATTATTTTTTCACAAAACACAATTGTTGCAAACATTTTAACCTGCTCTAGTTGTCTTTTTATTCACCATTTTGGAACTTAATCCTCAGTTTGATCTAATGGGTCACTTGGCTATATACTTCGAATTTCCATTTGAGATTTACAAGACCAATACAAAGACACACACACAGGCACTAATAAAGTTAAAGAAGAATTGTCAATTGGTACTTATTGCAAAACTTCAACATAACAGTGTTATCCTGAATTATTTAACTTGGTAAAGTTTGAAAGCGTTTAATCCAGTATTTGTCCCGCTCTATTGAAGGCAATTCTGAAATGCAGGTCCACACTTAATGTAAACAAAGCCTTCAACTGAATCACAGCAAACCATGTGGAAGTTTAAATTAGATGATTGACCGATATTAGGCTGTCTGTAGTCTGCGTATAAATTTGATGGAATCAGACAAGAGCAGAATCTTGAAGATGTTTAGTTGGAAATTTTAGAACAAATCTGCTAAACGTGGAAGAAAAGAGGACGATTGAATAAGACGACTGTCAAAAGTAAACATCAAGATCAAGCAGGGTGGTGGAGCATCATAAAGACAGAGCTCTTCATTCAAACTCAAGCTGCTTCAAAAATGTATTTGCTCAACTGAAAATTTAAAATTTGATCTATTTTTACTCACTTCAGCTGTTTCCATAAGAAACAAATACACAGTGAGATCTGATCACAAACATGCCCTTCATTCTGATTCAGTTCACATATTCAAAAAAAAAGTAAGAATCAGTTATGCTGTGCCTATAAAATGTCAGTTTGTAGAGAAAACATGTAGACAAGGAAGCTAACAAATCAAATCCTTTTGATGAAATTATTTAATTTTTGAGGTTCAAATTACCCAGACCAAAATAATTTTAAAAACATGATTTTTATCAGGTGTGTCTCCCCAGCAGGTTTTACTCTAAAAGAAAGGTTTGTCTTTGCAGTTACAGATGTTTTTCATGTTTAGATGTTTAAAAAAATAATTTAAGTCTTTATTCCACATCAGAAAATCACACAATTTATTTCATTTTGAAGATACGTTACGATTTCTAACGTAGCCGGTTGAAAAGAGACGTTCTGAAAAGGATGCGTAGCTTTGGTTCAGAACATCTGCATAAAATGTAAATTATCAATGAAACATTAGATCTATGTTTCTGCTCTATATTGCAAACCGCAGTACTGTCAGCACCGAGCCGGTCCTCTCAGTGACAGAACACCAACTTTAAAGCTGATTTTATCTGCTGCCCTGAAACCAAAGCAGATCCGACACTTCTGCCCAACGGGGTCCGACCCAGAGGGCATCATGGGAAACCAGCTCAGGGTTAAAACCCCAACAGGGAGCTCACCTCAAAATCTTTATTTGGATCAACATCTGTCCTTTGTTCTAGGCAGATGTTGCAGAAGTGGTAGAAAATTAAAGTGTTCAGAGTTAAATCAGTTCAGTCAACAGAGATTAAGACAATTATGGTAATTTTTCTTCATCTAAATTATATATATATTAATATATTTATATTAAAATGTGACTCTGTTTATGTATTTCAGTTTCAAAGAAATATTTTAGAACAAATATTACAGAATTATTATGTTGAATAATATTAAGAATAGGAATAAGAATAAGATTTAGAAGAGTAAAATTCAAAATAATAAGAATAAGAATAATAGAAATAAGAATAAGTGTAAAAATAAGAATAATAAGAAACAACCTTTAAAATAAAGTGTTAAACAGATTTTTAAAAATTATTTTCTTTAGAGATCAGATCACCTGGCATAAAACGGGCAAAAAAAACCCCAAACAATTATATAATTTTTTTGTTTGTTTTGCTAAAGTTGAATTAATTTGTTTAAACAGGTTTTCTTTTGGTTTAAGCAACATGTAGCGAACTCCAACTCTCTGACCAAGAATCTGGTGTAGGTCTGTGTATCTTAATGTTTTAAAGGAGTTTTTGGTTTTTATCTCTGGTGAAATCTCTCCCCTTCAAAAGACAAACAAACAAAAGAAGTTATGTTTCAACAAAGTAAAAGAAACTGGAAACATATTTAGATGCAGCCTGACCGTGAAGATGTTATCAGCAAACAGCAAACAGTCCGACCGCCGTGAAAGTTGGGTGAGATCAAGTTTTTAACAAAGACATTTAGCTCTTTTTAATAATTTGCAATATGTTTGTAACAATTATGACTAAAAAAGTGAACTCTGCAACAAATGATCTTCCTTAAAAGTATGAAAAAGCAGTGAGATGCGAAAGACCTGTCCAAAAAAAAAGGACCAAATACAGACTTGGAAATACAGTTTCTAAAAATGAAATGTAATACACAAACCGCATGAGCCAAATCAGTGTTTAAACAAACAAGTGCAGACCTGGACAAGAACAAATACACAACTATTTTAAGCGAGTCCGCAGATTTCTCATACACGCATGATTGTTTCCGATCGAGATTCGCACAACATCAGGACACACAGGCGGCTGAAGTCTGGTTTACATCCTCGCCATGACTGCCCTGTTTCCCAGAATGCCTCGTACGTTCGGTTCGCTCAAAAAAGGGAAAGTATCTGGACCCTGTCAGTGTTTCTCTACAAACCACATTTAAACAGAGTATTTTAATTAAATCAGCTTTGATTGCTATTTCAAGTAATGGGAATAACGTGAACTTCTGTGTTTGTTATGTCCACCCATGTTTAGCTGAGTTCTTGCTGTTGGGGAGCGGTGTGTCCTGCTTCATGTTGGCCACGTCTGGAGCTGGTGATGGAGTGGGCGTTGTGATGTTGATGAAGGGCTGACGTGGCAGGTGCTCTGCTGATGATCTGGGGTCAGATTCTAGATTGAAGTTGAAGATCTCTAAGAAAAGGCAGGTCTTTGACATTATGAACCAGGCATCAGCCACAGTATGTGGATTTATAAACACAGCAACCAGCAACTTCAAACTCCATCTGAAGCAAACACACAGTGGCACGCACACAGCGACATCGCTGCTGAGAAAACAGAACAATGAACAGACTACAGGAACAAAAAACAGGTTTATTTATCTGGAGTGCCACAGAAAGTCTTCATTTGTAATGAACACGGGTTTAAAGGAGACATATCATACTTATAAATCCTTCTTTTTTACATTTAATCATTCAGTTGGGGTCTATATAAAGTGAAATCACAATGTTTTGGTCTGAATTCTTCCTTACTGTAACTCCACAATCCCCTCTTTCACCCCTTTTTTGAGGTGTGTCTCAGATCAACTCGTGGCGCTTCACACCCAAAAACTTTGATGTAATAGTTCAGAAAATGTAACAGAGAATAAAGAAAACTGAACAGGTTGAAAAATATGATCCAAACAGAATATAAAGATATCCACGCAGCGTCGGGAAAGACTGAATTTAAAATTTTTTCACTCCTAGAGACTCACAACACAACAAAACACAACAAAAATGCAATTAATAGCTAAAAAGGTGGATTTTGCATTTGTCCCTTTTAAACATTATTTTTGTCTGTGTTTTCTTTTTTTTTATCTTAATTTTGCACAAGAAGATGTTCTAATGAGCATGTCTATGAGTGGAATTAGTATTTTCTGTGACTTCATGAAGTTGATTTAAATGTTGCACTCAAACTATGATCATCTCTTTTTGGATACATTAAGTGACGTTCACTTGTTGTGTAAGCATCCCCTGTACTCTGAGGGACTTTTAGCTGCTTCGTGCAGTAAAGAGTCAGAGTTTTTCCTCTGGAGTTAGGGTCTGCTGTGTGTGTGATGCTTAATCAGGCTCGTTTGTGGGCTCCTTTTATTTTGAGGACCTGTTGACAAAAAGCATGCCTTTACATCGTATTTTAAAGCTAACTCTGTTTCCCACAGCAGTGTGCTCCAGCCACAGAGCGAGTCTAAATCTTTATATGTAGTCTGCAGAGGAGAATACGAAAGTAGTAGTCTTAAAAAATACTTCTAAAACACAGTGGAAATTTCAACTTTTCTTCCTGGCCTTATTTTTGTAAGCATAGCTGAAAAAAGGGCAGCCATCGTCTACATTCTGCATAAGTGTAGGTTTTGTCAGATGACAATGTGACTACAAAGAAAAAAAAAATCTGTATTTTTTTGTTTTGTTTGAAAAGCACAAGGATTAAAACTAAAGAATTTGTATTTCCTGTGAAAATGCAGCATTAATGCTCAACGCTGAAAGATTTTTCGTGAAACCTGCTGAAAAAACTGAAAATGTTTATTAGCAAAACTGTCATTCTGAGATAAATTTGAACAGATGACTTTTGCTGAAAGTAGGAAAACAAAAGTAGACTGTAGCAGAAACAAGTTGAAATTAGCAGAGATGGTAAAAAAAGCTCAAATTGGTAGAAAAACAAGAAAAGTGCCCAAAAAGTTGCAATATGTTGTAAAACAGCTAAATCAGCCAAAACTAGCAAAAGACATAGCTTGAAAGTAGCTGATAAGCTTAAATTGTTACAAAGATGCAGAAAGATCCAAAAAGCTGAAAATACCACAAAAAATTGAATTTAGGTCTAAAGGCTGAAATTAGCTGAAAATAGCTACAAAGTAGCTAAAATGCAGAAAATAGCTGAAATGAGCATAAGTCAGCTAAACAAAACATAAAAAGCTTAGATTAGTAACAAGATGCTGATAAATCCCTAAAAATGTTTAAATCAATAGAAGAATTGCTGAAAGGAGCAGAAAGATAGCTAAATTTAGCAAAACAAGAAGTTGCAAGAAGCTGAAATTACCACAAAGAAGTTTAAAAAAGCAGAACCAGAACAAAAGGTAAAAAGTACAGTAATGATTATGTGAATGCTCAATAGCATTCACATAATGTGTCATAATTGTAGGCACACCATAAAAAAAGTGTAAAAATAAAATTGAACATTAAAAGGCACACTTTTTCTGAGCTCGTTAAAACCTTTCTGGCCTCACAGCTGTCTATATTGAAATATATTTCAGATGAGGTCTGAGGCTTGAGCATTATTTTTGAATGAAAACAGGAAAAATAAAATCTGTTTTTTTACATGAATAATTATGAGTGAATTAATCAAATTAAAGAAAAAAACTGAACCCGTTTCTTAAACTACAAAAGATGTTAGGAGAAAAATATGTCTAAAAAAATGTCTTGCTTATTGCAAAAGGCGATGGGGGATGCAAGCAAACAGAAGGATGGAGACAGTGTGTGACTGACATCTAAGAAGCAACAGTCATTATGTAGTTAAAGCTGCATCAAGTGTTATTTCTGGTGGTGTGACCATGCATACATTGTGAAAAAGCCCCATGCACACAGAAAACAGGCCCCCCAAAATTGTGCTTGACCACTCTCTCATCATCAGCTATTAAATTAATTTCAAGCCTGAGAAAAATATGGTTTTAAAACTAATAAGGCAGCAGAATGTGGCGACAGCAGCTGCGTCTGTGATTATTAACTCAGGGGCAAAAATAACACAAGGAAATTATTATGAAACAGCGTGTGCAAAAGAAGGAGGAGGATAAAAAAAGCAACGTTTAGGTAAAATGGCTGAAAGCAATGAAACAAAACTATATGAGGGAAGATGAACACAACACCTGCTCCAAACTTTTATAAAAGTAAAACCAACAAAAATATTACTTTATAACAATGAAAACATCTTTACATTTTTAGAAGATTACCATAATAATAAGATTTAATTTGTACCATTCTTGTGTCCCAATAGCAAAAGCTTATTTCTGTGTTTTAGAAAGTTTTGTGGTTTTAGACTTCCGAGTAGTCTGTATGTGAGATTTGTATCTGTTTAGTTTGTTTTACTTTAACTTCTGTCAAGTTATGGCTCATCCCTGCTGTTGCTTTCAATCTGCATGTCGAAGAAAATATCAAAAGTTTAGTTTTAAAACTGAAACCTTTGGTTACTTGTTGTTGATTTAGTAATCCTCAGTTGTTTATTTGACCACAGTCTTTAAAGATGATCCACCTCTTCCTGTTCGTCTATTTGAGTTCCTCCCTAACTCAGATAAAAGAAAAGATACTAAAACTTTCATTGTGTTCATTCAGTTCATATCAATAAACATATCTGGGGGTCAGGGGGGGTCCTGGTCTGGCTCCCCTGGAGATACGAACAGAGTTGGTTCTTATTTTAAACACACTGTAAGAGTCAACCGAGGAACACAGGGGTTCAGAGGATACAGACCCTCTTGGCTGTGAAATAGGACCGATAGGATAGCCAGCAGAGTTTGATTCTCTCTGTCAAGGAAGAGAAGAGACCGTGAAAAGTGTAAATACAGCACTTCCTCCTCCTCCTTATGGTTTTCATTCTCAGCGGCATTTTCTGCCATCATGTGCATCTTTTCCCCAATCATGCACTGTCAAAAGAAATGCACCTCAAAATGCACAAAGATATGAGTGCAATTGACAAAAACAAAAAAAAAATAATGTGTGGTAACAAGCGTTAAATATTTGAGGGTTAACGTGATTGTTCAAATCTTTTGAAGTGGGGTTCTGCGGATGAAATATGAATAATTACTATCTTACTTGTTGTAGATAGCCGTTTGAAGAGTTTAATTCTGACCAGATTGACAAGCTAACAGCTAGCTTGAGCAGAGCCAAGAAAAAAATTAAGATTTGCAGTACAATTTCTAAAAGTCGCTCAAGCAAATGCTCTTTCTAAATTTCACATTACTCAGTTATTTACATGGATTTTTACTTAGATGTACAAAAAGCAGTAGCAACTTGCTGTAGCACTTCTGGTGCAGCTTGGATTTTGATCGTTTTAGAAGCATATAAAGCAATGTTTACATGAACTACTACAACATTTTTGAAAATGGAGTTGTTTTAAGATAACAGCGATCAACTCCAGTCCTGCTCAGATTAGCTGTTACCTTGTTAATCTGGTCAGTATTAAATTATATTTCTCCAAACTGAAGCTGTTCAAAGAGCAACATGTTAGATATTAATTGGTTACAATTTTTTCAAAGATCCACACCTAAAAAGATCTGAACTGTCCCTTAAAGTTTGAGAATGCTTTTAAAAAATCATAATTACAGTTAACACAGTTCACTGTAGGGCTGAAGTACGTAAGAACTAAGTAATTATGACCTTAAAGATGCAATCAAGACTACTTTCTACTCTTTGCTGCATAAAACAATCTTAAGCTCTTGTGCTTGCTGATTGTTGCACAAAACAAACAAAGAAAGGCAGACCTAAAGCAATGATTAAAGAAATCAACAAATCCTCAGCAGGACGTGAACACATGGGGCTCCAGGCTGATTCAGGTTAGCTGGAAAGGGTGAGTCAATGTTGGACGATGATTGGGGGGCATGCGAGGAGGGAAAAAGGGAGGGCGACGGATGGGACCAGAGGTGCGAACTCTGAGACGACAGCCTCTCTTGAATTAAGTTTATCTTATTTGTCATGGGAACATCACTTCTATTTTCTTTTCATTACAAGACCAATCTCTTCACAATCCTTCCAAACAGCAGTGGAATAACAGCTTGTTTGTTCTGCATGGCCTTGGAGGAGAGCTTGTAATCTATGTGGAGGTCCACAGGATCCACTTTGTTGTTGGGATCAGCGCTCGCTTCGTTTATTTCACTCAATTGAGAAAAATTACCATATTTTTTTCCTTTATTGAGATGCATTTTTTTTATAGATTATTCACAAACATGGTGCTGCCAATAAAATGTCAGACCAATAAATAAATAACACTTTTTTGTCTAAGATGAAAACAAGAGCAGATGTTTTTGTGTCCCGGTTTATTTGACCGGACAGGTAAGTGATGAATAATGCAACAACCTGGCACATCTCTGCATGACTCAGCTCTTTTTCTGCTTAATTGTCCTTTCCCACACGTAGCCTGGTTCAGATCAGCCCTGACAGTGTGCGCTCTGCAGATGTACAGAATTACCCTCTGTGTACATGTGAAACACTTTGGGCTCTGTTCAGAGTTTTCCAGGACTTTCTTTTTTTTAAAAGATCTGTTAGACTGTTCAGATGGACGTAATAAGATCGGCCTTAGATTATCAAAAGAAGGGATGGATTTAAAAAAAAAAGAAAAGAAAAATGCTGATTGCTGGTTATAAGATAAATGGCACCATTGGAAGATTTTGTGATGTTGTCATGGTAACAAAAGAGGGACTGGTTTTAATATCATCTCTATGCTGCATATGCTGCAGACCAAATTGATCATTGATCAAAATCCTCTGAAAATGTGTCTAACATTCAACAGTGAAGATTCATCCACGCTGCCTCAAGGACAGAGATAATCTCATCTTTTATCAAATCATAAGTAAATCCCAAGAGATTATATTTAAGAAGAACTAAAACAAAGAAAGGATGCAGAGTCAAGACTCAGATAAAGACAGACAAATTCCAAGTTCTAAACTTTACATTGAGTATGGTATACTTTGGGTTTACATGTACTTTTACAACACAAATTTTATTTTACCATTTTTAGTGGATGACATTAAAATTTTATTTATTTATATGATAGGCCTTGATTCCAGTGCTTAAAGTGCCTGCTTATCCTTCAAATACAAAAACTCAAAGAAAGCATCTTTATATTTAAGAAACTTGGCATAATACTCACAATTTTCCCCATTTTGTCACATACCTGGCGTATTTTCTTTTGAATTTGGTTCAGTCGAAGTGAAACAGGAAGTGACATCAAAGGGGAACTCTTTAAGAAAAGGAACTCCCTGGTCTGTTTATTGAAACATTATGTGAACTCTGACTCTTCTTCATCTCTCTGATAGTGACTTAAAATTATCTAAAGAAAGATCAGATTCTTCTGTTTGTGTTATATATTATACTAATGCTCTGTTCACATTCAGACATCCCCCTTTGACATCACTTCCTGTTACTGCACATGTAAATACCTCAACTACTGTTCATCTCAGCAGTATGAATTTTTTTTCCTGGTTAGGGGCCAAAGTCTGTCCCACCTGTCAACAGAAAAAAGGTGGACAACTCACCGATTCATCAAGTATGACAACTGTTCACACACACTTAGTCTCACATATAGGGTCCACTTAGAATCTCTATTTAACTGGACATGCATGTTTTTGGACTGTGAGAGGAAACCAACCCGTGCATCAAACAAGTCGCTCCCAGAAAAGTCCAGTCAAACTGACTCTAAGACCTTTATGCTGTTAAACGACAGCACCACACAATTGTGGCCAACTTTTTAGAATAGGTTGCCACTACTTGTTGATCCAAAGGTTCAAGTGAAATTAAAAGTTAATGACTTTGAATTTCTTCATCAATCTACTTTTACTTTCCAAAATGAGTCCAAAGCTTAATTTGTCACTAGAATCAATTTCTAATCTGCTTCGTAAATTCATTATTTAGCAGCTGTAGATCAGAGATACATCAGTTATTCATTGCAGTATCTGTGACATGGTAAACTTTATATACATTTTGGATCACATATTTCCCATAAAGTGTCTGTTTGATATCTGCAAAGAGTCCTTGGGATACCTTCCTGTCACAACAGCATGTGTGAAAAAGAAGAACATGAGCCACTCTTTCTGAAATCACCAGAGTGGAACTGGAAAATGTCTGTTTTGAAAAATAAATCCAGAGCTTATCTTGTGAGTAAATCAAAGGGATGTTTTGAACATTATGTTCGCAATTATTGTCTGTGGGCTTTGAGGCCATCCAGCTATTCTGCTTTTTTTTTTTTAAACAATCTTATACCCCCTCTTTTTCTTCTTTTTTTTTAGGTCCGAGCCTCGCTTTTAATGTAACTGCAATCAACCACAACAAGATTTTTGAGGCCCTGCGTTCATCCTTTAGAAATCCCACCGAACGTGAGTAGTACTGGAATTCCGGAGCACCATGCCAACCGTGAAGCCTCCCTGCCTCTCACATGCACTGTGTGGAGGTGCAATTTTCCTCCGGCTGGAGATCCCAAAGCTGCCTCACCTGGAACCAATCTGTAACACAATCGAAGAGTCCGGACTTGAAAGCCCATTCCTTCCCTTTGATAGTCTCTTCTTTGGTAGCCTGCACAGTGCTGGAAATAGGCCTTTTGTAATCTACAGATACAAAAGAGCTGTGGATTGAGACAAGTATTCACCCATCAAAGTGCATTATGCAAATAATCTAGAAACAAAGCTCAGAGACTCTTTTATTTTCCTGTCTTTTCTCAGCGCTGAAAGGGACACTGGACTGCTGTTGGAACATTTAAAGCATTCTTGACATCCTTTGTGGATTATGCCATGTTTTTCTTTTTTCCTTTAAGGACATTTATTCCTATAACAACTAGCCACAGTAAAAATTATTATTAGATATAATTATCACTGTCAATAAACGCATTTGTTTAATAAACTGGCTCTATTTTTAAGTTCACATTTTCATGTAGGCAAAAAGATCCTTTTAAAAACCTGTCTGTCCATCTGGGCTCTTGGGAAATTTAATCCTAAATCAACATGTCAAATCATATTTCCTTTCTTTACTTCTTCTCTTTTAGACACACGCTCCCTTGAGCAAAATTGCATATAGACTCTTTCATACTGATGTAATTTGTTTCTGTACTAGAAGTTGTGTAGTTTCAAAAAAAGAAAAAAAAATGAAAAATTTTAAGTATAACATCTTGTAAATCCTGTAAAGTGAGAAAGGAAGCAAGGAAGGAAGGAAAGAAGAAAGTGTGGAAGGAAGGAAGGAAGGAAGGGTTATTTGTGTCCTAGTTTTGAATAATCCATTTAGTTGTTCATGATTTTAATTTAGTGATTAGCAAAAATTGAATTAGCAGCAGAGTAGCTGAGTGTTTGGATGTAAAGCACGAGATGAAAAGAACTTTTGTTCATAGAAGCTTCCTTCTGTAGTTTTAGTCTCAGAGATTGGAAATCTGAAAACATCTGTAAATTTGTATAAAAGTTTGCTCTTTGCTGTAAAGATTCTGTTTACTAAGAAGAGTTTATTATGATCTGAAACAAACCTTTAAAGGAATTTCACACTTTGTGCTATGATATTGTCACTTTTTTAATTTCTGAATTATATAAACAAAACATCGTCACAAGTTTGCCCCAGAATATCTGAGCTCCATTATTTGTTGCTGGATGTTTTTTTGTCCTCAGGCACTTCCTCTGCCCCCTCACACTGATGCTCAGCGGATGTCACTTTATACTGATGCAAATTGATTTGTCTCGCTTTCAGTCTGATCGGTTGTATTTATCCATGTTTGATTTGATACTATTTAGGCTCGTTGGGAGCAAAAAAACCTCTCTGGAAAACACAACTGTGTACAATGAGAAAAAAACACGTGACAATGTCTTATCTGAATCTTATGATTCAGATAGAAAGGTTCAGTCACCTGTTTGTTTGTCTAAGAAGACTTGTGTCTCGGTGATCTAATGTTCTGCTCTCTGCCTGGAAGCTCAGCTTCCTTTGTGCTCGACTTACACGACCCCAGACTCAGTAAACAACACAAGCAGCTGGAATTGAAATCATTTGGTCACCTTGAAGCTGGATGAACAGAGCTTTGTTGGCAGCAGGGCAGCTCCCACAATCTGAAATACTTCAGAAAAGGTAAAAAAAAAAATAAAAAAATTCAATAACAGGAAAAAGTAATAATTTGTTTCCATAATGCAGCGTATCCTATAATTTGACATTAATGCAACGTCTTTTATGACACACAGGCAATTTCTGATTCAGACAATAGTTTTTATTTTACTTATATATATATTTTTTTGGCAATACGAAAAGAGACATCAACAAAGTCAGTGTTAAGAAATTAAAGGAAGGAAAACCCTCTGTATGGTATCATGAAACCAATTTTTTTTTTACCAACTATAGACTCTCCTGTGAGCCAGCTGTGAGGACAAAAATACATTTCTTTTCTTTCGATTTTTGGGGGCAATGGTCCCACAAACCTTGGACAAAAAGTTAAAACTGGGGAGTTAGAAGTAGGACAGTTTCTCATGGTGTAAAAACAACAGAAGCATTCGGAAATGACATAATTCTGTTGACTATCTGTAAAAACATTTTTTAAATGTGTCAAAATAATTATGTAATAATTAAATTAAATTAAAAAGTCAGAAAAATATTTTTTTTCCTCAATGATATTTAGAGCTGCCATCATCTCATACCAAAAAAACTACGTTGTGATTAAAAGAGGAAAAAAGTTAAAAGACAATGTGTACCAAGACAGCTTCTTATTTTCCATTCCAAAAAGTCCAGTCCTCAATCAGAAAATCACCTGTTCTGTCGATATTTATTCTCTTGCACTTTTCCTCTAAACAATTTCTTATTTAAAAGAAAACAGACTTTACGTCTGACAGAAACATGGACCAATTAAAGGAAGAGGAGAGTCAGTGTCTTTGTGAAGGTCATTTCAAATTTAATGAACATGACTCTTATTAATCTTCTTTTTTTTTTAGCCTTCTGCATTCAGGACATTCCAGGAAATTAAAGCAGTGAGTGAGCTCTTTGTTTTCTTTTCTGTAACAACCTCTGCTGAAAAGGTCTCTGGAGTTTCAGAGAAGATCAACCAAGCATCACCCATCATCGTCATCACGGACAGTTGTTACAGATAAGATGTGCTCGACTGATTCAAGACTAACATCAACAGGTGGAAAATTAAACAACCATGTTTAACCACTGTCAGCCTCTTAAGCTTAAGCATTTAAACTGTGTCCTGATAGAACTAATTAAGGTTATAAAAATGTTTAACTTTATTGATTCATTGTTTGTTTGGTCATTCTTGAGTGGGTCTCTGGGTTTGTCTGTTAGAGAAATATCTAATGATCTAGCGTACAGAAAGTAATCATTCGAGGTAAATCTCAGATTCAAAATGGCTGCCATAGGAAAATTAATCTTGACCATTACATAAATGGGTATAACTCAGTCATGTTTACAGATACTGAGATACAATTAAGTGTGGTAGCTGACAGACACTCCAACCACTAATCGATTTAAAACTTTAACATGCAAAGTGTCAGGAGATGTGCGTTCTTTATTGAATGCTGCTTTAATATTTTTGCATGGGACAAGAAATTAAAAAATAAATTAATAAATAGAGTTTAAGCCTCCATCTTTCTCCGTAGGACCTTTGTACCTTCAGTTTCAAAACTAAGGATCAACATAAAAACAATATTTTCTGCTGCCGTCCAGTGTCTCTTGTTAAGTTTCTAGTTTCTAGAACAAGACAGATATGCATGAAGCACAGACTGCAGCTAAACAGAGGATTTCCTGAGGCAGATGTCTGCAGAGGAAAAGTTTTTGAACTGACGTTTTTATGACACGACATAATCTTCATAACTAACCTCAGATACCAAAGACAACCTCTCTCTCTGCTGTAAGGTATAAACTTTGTGTTTTGAAAACCGTTGTATCCAGGGACCAAATTTATAACAGTTTTATTTACTTTAATATGAACTATATGAGGTTTATACTGTAAGAAATTCATTAAAAATAAAAGTGAATGTTAGAAACCCCTTTTTATTTAGCATTTTTTGCTGCTGCCCTGATGTTTTTTTTTAAAAGTTTTTGTGTAAAATGCTGTGAGAGAAAGAGCCCTCAGTCAGGCCATTATTCCCTGACATCTGCACGCATGTTGAGCAGCAGCTCTGACCTTTGACCTCTCCACCGAGTGTCTCACATGCTGCTGTGTCCCTGGTCTCTGGAGTCACGGAGACGTCCAGCGGCCCGGGTTCGGAGGTCGCGGCGATGACAGCGAGCACCTTGCTGCGAGACTCCTATCTGCCCACCAAAATAAACAAAGGCGAGTCTGCTCCAGCCCTCCGACAGCACACCCTGTCTAACTCCAAGTGAGAGACTGAGATTAAACGCAGAGGACGCACAGGACCCGCCCTCCTAGGAACCAAAATACTGTCGGGGTCAAAGGTTGAGCTGCGAGATCACAGTCAACTTTTATCCCAGTGACATTGTTTCATAGAACATGGCCTTACTGCAGCGGAGGGGGCTGTTTTCCTTTGCTGGGGTCTCGTTTTAGGATCTTTACCACCACCTGGTTGTCTTTCTCTTTTCTCTGATCACACATCAGTCAGTGTGGCTCTGAAAGGCTGCATGAGTGCACCTGAAAAACTCAGATTTGCTCCTAATTTTCTGCATGGAAAGGTCAGAAATGCTTAATTAAAATAGATTGTTACTGTGAATCTGAGAAGGGTTAATCCTATAAAGATTGTGGCTTTTCTGATTAAAAACTGACAAATTAAAGATTGAACTTGTATTTAAAAATATCTTAATTGGGCATCAAAAGAGCAAATCCTGGCTTCATTTTTTTATTGTATTTCAGCAGGAAAGTCAGAAGAGGCAGAGATCTGCGGCATCAACCATCTCTGAAGCATCTGGACATTCACAAAAACGATGGCAGGGTGGGAGACAACAAATTACTTATTTGTGTAATTTATTCAGAATACGCTTCTTTTCTAGATTGCAGCCTGCAACCTATTTATGCAGCATCTCTCAGAAGTGGTTCGGCTGAGCGAGGAGCCAGAAAGTTGGTTCAAAGTCTCTTTGTGCACGGTCTCTGCTTTGTTTCAAAAACCATTTCTGCATTTTTATTTAGCAGCTCTGCGACACACTTGTGAGCACCGAGAGCAAAACAAAACTAGACATATAACTCATCAAATAAAGGCCCTTCTTAAACGTAAATATTTACAATTTCAGATAAATCAAAGTGAAATAAAAAGCATCTCCAGTGGATAAGTTGCTGACATCAGAACAGTCACTATAACCAGCTGTCATTATCCTCTGTGCAGCTATGTGGACATTTTTGTGGTTTTGGTTTGAGGCAAAAAGAAGACCTCAGTGTGAGTCTTCTGCCCAACAGAACCAGGACTTTTTCTTCAGGGAATAAATTAGAGGTAGGGCACCCACCCACAGGGTAAGAGAGGTTAACAAATATGTCAAGTATCGACCATTTAAATACCAGCTGCTACACGGACAAGAAGATATATGGTTGCAGCTTTTGTACATGAAATATTAATATGGGACGAATTTACATGAAACAAAAATACTTTTTAAGTACAGTTCTTTTATTTTTATTTTTACTGATCAGGCTAGCAGCCAATGCAGTGGCTCACAGTTTTTATTAATATATATTTTATAGCCTGTGCACTTGGAGAAAGTTTGCCATATGCTCAGACAGCAAAGGCTCATGGGACATTTCATAAAATTTATTTTAGTTTTTGGGGTCTTAAACTGTGCAAATCTACATGTGTGATTAAATCTAATCTAAATACCTCTTGTAGTTACTTATATTTCATGTTTAATCATAATATATCTAAAATAAAATAATTACCATGAGTGAAGACTTTCTGCACTACAGGCTCACCAGTGGATGGAATGACTTTAAGTGGAAATGCTGTGTTATAGGATGACAGGTTACAACCTAGTAACCATGGTAACTGCTGGCAGGCCAAATCAAATAGCTTGGTGGGCCAGTTTTGGCCCGTGGGCCCTACTTTGGTCACCTCTGCTTTAGACAAAAACATCAGCTAAACATTGTCTGAAAGTCTGGCATGAATTGAAAAAAGTTTTATTTGATGTTTTATTACTTTTATTGTAAACTTTTGTCTTTTTATTTGTTTTACTTTATTTTAAATGCGCTGCTGATTTACAAATTATATTAAAATAATTACAAGTTTGGTTTAACTGAGTTATCTTTATATGTGGCATGAAAATAAACTTTGCTTCTATTGCTCTTTTTATTTTTATTTCTTCTGTTGTATTACAATTCAATTTGAGTATTTCTGATGAAATGCTCCTGCCCCCCCACCCCCCGATTTTTACAATAGTCAGCTCTTTCAAGTGACACTTTAACAACAACACAAAACAAACGAAAAAATTAAATCCCAGTTAAACCACAAATCACTCTTTGTTGAAATGCATAAAAGTCTGTGAGTAAAGTTTTTCCCCACATCCAGTTTTTACACAAAACCACAAAAGCAAACAGCAACGGTGAGGGATGCTAAAGAAAATTGTGAATTGTTTAGACCAAAAGGCACCACCGTAGTCTCGTAAAATTTCAATAATATCTTCCAGAGGTTATCTGGTCGCAAAAATACGGCCAACTCTTTCTTCGCCGTCCTTCCAAGCAACACACACACACACACTGCTGAGTCTGTTGTGTGCAGGCTCGGCGTGCTCTGAATTTGATGAAGCGGGATAATTCTCTCAACTGATCATATCAGCGAGGGAGGATTCCCAAGATCAACACCAGACTCTGGAGGTAAAGTCACATATGGGACACATTTCTCCAGATCTTAATAAACTTTCATCTGCGGATTCTGTGGATGTCGTGAGACCGGATGGGCCGGGCACCTTCTGCATGTGGGCCTCATGAGAGATATACGGAGACCGGGTGTCAAGGTGCTTTTAAAGAAGACAGATGGAAAAAATAAAAGCCCTGAGGTGACTGAACACAAAACAACACTTTATGTCAGCCAATGTTTGAGTTGTATACTAGTGTAAACTATTTTGTGACTAAATTTACAAACACTCTTCAATTTTATTGACATTTTATCAAATGTAATCAATTCGTTTGAACAGTAAGAGAATTAACAAGTCTCTATAACTTACTTCCTTGTTTACGATGACAACATATCCGGGGCGTGACCAGGTTTTCTATAAACATTGTAAGAACATGTGGTTGCGGGGCCGTCCCTTAGGCAGAAAGGTCCGGTCAGGATGGACCACCGCGCTGTGATGTGATAAACTTTGCATGTCTGTAAATAAACATTCAGACCTGAGTACTGGACCAGTTTCCTGCACCTGATATGAAATCTCATTGTACACCTTCCTTTTCACCAGTATAGTTGAAACTTTACTCCAACTTTTTTATCTGTTTGTTATTTTTCTTGTAAAAGTTTTTTGGGTTTTTTGTACTGTGTTGTCCTGCTAGTGAGGTGTTTTGTTTATTGTGCTTACTTGTCTAGGACAACAAATGAAATTTAGCTATTGGGCTATAATTCTTGAATATTTACACTGCCATGAATTGTGGAAATGTTTATTACATTGTCCTAATCAAATAAATAAATAAATAAGTTGTTTTTTATGACTAAACTTGGAAAAAGCTACTTTCGCCACTTACCATGACCATAACTTCTGAGCCTCCCTGGTAAGGTCTATTCGGGGG
>JARVJO010000164.1:958105-975843 GCA_031762555.1 Cynodonichthys magdalenae | reverse complement strand
GTCTCTCTGCTTAGGCTGCTGCCCCCGCGACCCGATCCCGGATAAGCGGAAGAGAACGAACGAACGAACGAACGAACCATGACCATAAACTGAGGATAAGAACATGAACTGACTGATAAACCAACAGTTATTTCATCAGGTCCAATTCCTGGTTTCTTTTTTACCTTCACTTGTAAAAAATAAAATAAAAAACAAACTGAACTGTTGAAAGTAAACATCCATCTGATAAAGAACTGTGGCCTCTTTTATCCCACCCTCCAGAACTACCTGCACGTCTCACCTCAACAAGACCAACAGGCCCAGATTGACAGCAAGAAGCACAGATGCAAAGATGACATTGAAAACCTTGCACTTGTTGGCTGCCATAAAACTTTGTCAATTAAAAATATATTTAAAAAATCAAATATAAGGAGCTCAGCAGAGTGTCACGTGTCTAAAAACAAAACTAAGCTCACATTTGTTTGTACAGAGTGAAACACCATCAACAGGACAGGATCTGCTGCAGAGGCTCAGATCTGCTCTCTCTCACACAGAGGGATCCTTTTAGCAACTGTACTGTAGATTTATGACTGATAGTTTGTTCATATGATGAACACAGGATCACAAAGACCAGTGTGAACCTGGCCCACATAATAAAAGCAACTGTCTGTATGCTCTATCACACTGGTTCCCAAACTCATCAGCTCTTGACCCACAAAATAACTGTAGCAAAACCCTGTGCCCCTGCTATGTTTGGTTGGTAAACATTGGTATCAGATGAAATAATTCAGAAAATCTTTTCAGGACCCCACCTTGATATTTCAGAACCCTAGTGTGGGTCCGAACCCCGACTTTGGGAACAACTGTTCTATCAAATGGAAGGAAGAATAATAATTTGGTTGTTTATTGTGTGTTTGTGTTATTGATTTTTTTAGTTTTTACATTTTTTTATTCAGTCGTGTTCTGCTCCCTGCACATCAATCCATCCATCCATCTACTTATCCTTCTATCCATCCATACATACATACATCCATTTATCCATCAATCCATCTACTTATCCGTCCATCCATGCATCTATTTATCTGTCTGTCCATTCATCCATCCATCCATCCATCCCCAGACATCCCTCTCATCAGCAACCCTCTCCTGCTGCTCCTTGAAGATTATGAGGTGTTCCCAGTACAATATAATTAATACATTTAAAGAGTTCTGTATCTGAGCAACACTTCCAAAAATTAATAACACTACAACAGTACAATCTCCCAGAAAAAAAGGGGAAGACTAATAAGTGGAGTGAGTACATACTCCATCCAGCCACCACCTCCAAAACACTTTCAGCAGAGTGACTGAACTCTCCAGTTGTTTGATATCAGATCTTCCTCCTGACACAACCTCAGTTCAAACCTGCAGCATCAAAGTTACAAGGCTGCAGCACTGCTGCCCAACAAGAAGAATAAATGCTAACATTTTTAAATTAAAACACAGGACTTGATGTAATGTGGATATTTCATTTAATGTCACACAGATTAGTCAGTGAAGCAGAGTTCTACTCATTTTGGCTCGTAAAAGAGAACTTTTTCTTTTTAACCGGTGGCTCAAAGTTTTTTCACAGGGCTGATTACAAAACACTACTGAGATGTTCCAAGTTCTTTTTATCTTCTGTCAGTTTAACGGTAGATATAGAAAATTTAAAAACGCACAAACTGAGTTGCTCCAGTTTTTTAGAAATGCTCATCAAACATCTGTTTTGCTCACACACACACACACACACACACACACACACACACACACACACAGTCTCATGCTGCAGTCTGTGTTTTCATTCTCGGAGGTGCGTAAACAGGCCTTGTGGAGATGGAATGACTCTTTTATGTGAAATTAAATAAGATCAGCTTGTGGGCCCCTCTGCTTCCTGTTCCGCCTTCCGTTTTATGTTCGTTTTCGTTCCCAAACAAAGCTGCCTCTCCACGGTGTATTAATGCCCATCAAAGGCCTCAATCAAGTCTCTTTGCCACGGGCTAAAGTCAGACCAGAGAGGCTAAAGTTTAATGCTGTCAGAGCAGCAAGGATGTGGGCTCATGTCTC
This sequence comes from Cynodonichthys magdalenae, assembly GCA_031762555.1. NCBI lineage: Eukaryota > Metazoa > Chordata > Actinopteri > Cyprinodontiformes > Rivulidae > Cynodonichthys > Cynodonichthys magdalenae. The sequence continues at coordinate 973,779 of JARVJO010000164.1, read as the reverse complement.
CTCAGTGTGTGTGTGTGTGTGTGTGTGTTTTACCCCCACTTTCACAAACATATTGCCAGTCTCATTAGAGAGGGAATAAATCTGAAAACAGTCCAGTGTAAAGGGCCATGTCAGGGTCAGTGCTGTGACAACAGTCCTCCTCATTGTGACACCAGAACAACGTCTTTATATATTTTACTGAAGGAGGCGGAAAACGCATGAAATAAAACATAATTACACGAGGCCGGCTTCCTAAAAAAATTAGTCACGGCTGCAAGTCAACTGAGTCATGGTTTTGAAGAATCCGGTGGCGAGAAACGTTCTAGAAGAAGCAGCCGCCTGTCTGCTGACATTTTCTCTTCCTGGGTGGAAAATTGGGCTTTTGTCTCAGACCTAAATCCATTACTTCGATGTTTTCAGCCTCGTGTTGCTTCTGAGCAGGGCTTTGTGTGCACAACAGTGATTGATTTACACTAAAACATTACAAGTTATAGGAACTGAAGAGGCTTCATTAAAAGGAAATAAGTCAATTTATATTTTATTTATGCACTCGGATGACTGAAAACACACGAATATTAAAAATCCATCATTAAAAAACCACAAAGAACAATACTTACCTTTAGAGCTTGTCATTTTTTTGGCACTGTGACTGTTTGACTGCTCAATAAAATATGATAAAACACGTGATAGCCTTCATCAATTGACTGCCACCACTTTGATGTTAAAAGCCAGCAGATGTAAAGTTATAAATCACTAAAGAGAGTTTAAATTTACCTCTGACATCAGAGGTGATCTCCTCTTAACGGAATTTGGCAAAATCCGTTTTCTAAACCAGACGAAGTTAATGTTCATGCAGGTAAAACATGAAGCAAGAACTTTATTTCTATTGTGCCATGGCTTACAAACACACACATGCACAGTATGTGTGTGTTTTAATGCTCCATTGTTCACTGCAGGTGGGCCTTAGGTTGGGGGGAGTTTTCATAGAGCTTAGCCAGAAAACTGTCACATTAATAATTTTGTAGTAGCGTTGATCGCAGTTTTTCACACTCCCACTTCGACGGCTTTAAAAGAACTCAGCAGAACTCTGATCCATGTTTATCATGAAATAAACTTTGAAAATGTTTGTTTAAAGCACAAACAACATATTCTATCCTGGAGCTATAAAACCTCTCATCACTGACGTTTCTTTTTTTTTCTCTTAAAGATAAAAACGACTTCATCTCTAAAACAACATGTCCTAGAAGCTTTTATTGTTATATTTAGTCATTTGCTCTGGTTTGCACTAAAATTAGAACATAAGGTTGACGCTACAGGTTAAAATTTGCCTCACTGATCGTAAAGCCATAAATCCTCCTGCTGGCACGTGGAGAGACGGAGCTGACAGTAATTAGATATTTGTTTGACAGTGAAAGATGAAACGTAAAGTGCTGTGAAGTCATCAGAGCTCCTCTCAGCTTCTCTGAGTTAAAACATCAGAAACACAGACACCTCTCAGTCTCCTGGGCTTAATCTGAAATCAAATATCTGCAGCCGATATCATCTCCTCTCTCTCTCTCTTTTGTCTCTCACACATGTGCATGTATGTGTGCATGTGTCCACCATGTGTGCATGACTGCATGAATACGTTTTGGTCTTTGCTGCAGTAAATATAGTTATGACAAGGCTGAAAGTTATATTTTGGTTTTACTCAGCTTGTGAGCATCATCACAGAGAGAACATTAAACTCAGGTAACAAGCAGCCGAAGTGTTTTTAATTTATTTCTCATTTTTTCATTACTTAAAAATGAATCCAAGAATTGTAGAGCTGCTGGTGCTCCTACAATTTGATGAAATATTTTTTCTTTTGATATATTGAGTTTAAATTGTTTTTGAAATACGGATTTTTCTTTAAACGTGCAAAAAATTTAAAAAAATTTAAAAATAGAAATAATTATTGGAAATATTCAAAGTTATTTCTTTAAACGATCAGACCAGCCGTTGAAACATTATCCTAAATTGAGTTAAACTTTAGAAAATAATTTACAGCAAAACTTTAAAAGACAACTAAAACAGAATGTGCTCTTATGTGTGCAAAAGCACACATAAGAGCAAATTCTCTCTTTTGTCATGTTTCAGTTTTATTAAAATTACACAGTTTTTATAAAACAACACAAACAGCTAAACTATTTTGCTGGAGAATTAAAGAAAAAAACATTCAAGTTATTTAAATAAAAAATATGCAATAACATTTTTAAAAAGCTGTAACAAAAAGGTTTTACACAAAATAACGAGTTTACTGCTTTGGAGCAAAATAATAAAGTTAAACTTAATAATGTTGGAAAATACACAGAAACGCATCAGATATAGAATATTAATACTTAATTTTTACACAATCTTTATTAAGGCTTAATTTATAAGTTCATAACATTTTAATTAAAGTTTGAGTTATACTTTAAGAGACACAAACAAAAACATCTTAAAAAACTAATAATCTGATTTTTCTCTATTTTTCAGAGCAAATTAAAAGTTGAATTTAGAACATTTTTTCCAGAAAACAGTTTTAAATTATTTTATTTTTTATTAATTATTTTTTAGTTTGTTGTAAAGCTGTAGGAGAACTAAATGGCCTGAAAAGAAGCCAATTTATTTTGAAATCTATAATGTAAAAAATAAAGAAGCAGCATCATTTAACCTTATTTATGATGGATTTTTCTAATTTATCACAGATCATTTAATGTTTAAATGTTTTATGTGGATTAAATAATTGGGAGACAATCAGCTGTTATTCGTTTTTTCTTTCAAACTTTAAACACAGATTTCCTTCTAAAACCAGATGAATGTGGCTCATTTTCTGCTGATGAACCGTCGCGAATGAAGCGTAAAATTCTGCTCCCTGTTTGTCTCCCCGCTCCGGTTCCGTCCACCCGTGGGTTTTATTCAGACCCAGATCTCATTAATGTCATGTGTTTGAGTCCCACGCCCCTGTTTTGCAACTTTTCTTCTTCTTCTTTTTTTGTTTTTTGGCAAATAAGCGACCCAACTTGTTCATGTCATCAACATAATCACTTGGGAGAGGTTGCGAGGCCAAGAGAATCAGAGTCCAGTTTTTTAGGTTTGGTCTCCTCAGACCTGAGTGGAGAATTTGGTCAACGACAGTGGTTCCTGGAAAAGATCTGAATCGCTCTCTAACCAAAGCCAGCTGCGGTCTGCCTGTGTGTTTTCATCTGGATGAGGTAAAGGAGGAAGGAGTTTCTGCGCTTCCTTTTCCAAAGGAGGGACTGTTGGGGAGAGAGGGAGGAAAAAGTTCCCCTCTTCACTTTTTTTTAAAGACGTGAACACGGAGAGCTGCGTTTCACTCAACGACATGACATCCATGGATTCGTATTATAGCCAAGGTAGGGATCACCAGACGGAACACTTTCGGACTTTTCCAGCCAGTGACACCAAACACAGCCCCTTCCTGACCACCAAAGGTCAGGCTTACGGTGAAAAGTCCCGAAGCCCCTTCCAGCAGGAGGGCCAGTCATTGGATGCCGCTGCGGGGCAAGGCTCCTTCAGCAAATACCACCTCTTCACGCACAGGTCTGCGCGCAAAACGCCCCCCGAGGAGGACCGAGGACACAACGGAGCGCACATCCCGTGCTATGGTGAGTGGCGCAAAACACAACAGTTTCATAAGAAAATGAGCTCACTGCGACCAGAAACAGCACCTTAATAGAAATCCGCTAAATGATTTGCAAAGGTTTAGCGCACTTGGTGCAAATGCGAAAATATGTGCGTAGTTTTCTCCGTGAGTTCTTTCATGAGTGACAAGAAGCAGTTCGGAGGATAAAACGTCGTCCTTGAAGTTCCTCCTGCAGGAGCAGCAGAACAGGACAATGAGCCGCAAACAGCGAGGGCCCGCGTGCAGCAGCAGCAGCAGCTGTGCGCGCGGTGTTGATGAATAAAGATGATGATGAATAATCATCCCGAATGTCAAAACTACCGTTTGAGCATCAAAATTAAATTAGGCCGCATTTAATGCGATAATCTTCATTACAATCCTTAATCCTGGAGCTGAGTGGGACAATTAAATTAACAGGTTTTCAGATTTCAGCTTCAAACTGTTCAGTTTTATTATTTGGCCGCTTTGAAACAACTTTCATTCGATTTTTCAGTCTTTTCCCAAATGAACGCACCTGATTAATCACAATCAGGACATTTATCCCGAAAAAGGCCCGATGTTTGATCAAACTTCTGCAGCTCTGCTGCGTTGACAAGAACAAAGTGGCAAAAATCAGAAAATAAAAAAAGACAAAATCTTTCCTGAAATTATGAAATGTGTATTTTTCTCTTTTAAATCAGAAAACCAATTTGAAATCAGTTGCGCGCAAAATAAGTTCTGTTTTGGATAAACACAGAAGCGTTGAATAAAACTGAAGGCCAAAAAAACCTTTATTACAAAAACAACAAATTAAATGTCTTATCTAATTCCCCAGTATATTCTTTTTACGCGCAAAGTTGTTTTTTTTTTCCTTACTTGTTCAGCCGCCTGTCTGTCACGTTTCCAATAAATCTGAAGAGGAGTTTAATGATGTTTGGACAGTTCCCGGAGATCTGCTCTTCTCTCTCCTCTTTATGGCTCCATCTTGTCAGGAGGAGAGGAGATGGATCTTTTTCAAAAGCTAATGTGGACTTTATTTATTTTTTAAATGGCTTTTAAAGTTTTTATTACCTTTAAAATCCCTGACATAAATCCTGAAAAAAAACAAACAAAACAAAAACTTTAGACTGAGCTGTAAACAAGCAGCATGTTGGTACAGACTTGGTTTAAAATAAAACGAGTAAGCTCGGGGAAAAAAAGCTAATTTGTGTGAAAAATACATTTATTTATTTACTTACCTAATTTAAAAACTATTTAATTGAAGCACATTTTCTTGTAGTGAAAATTATATTAAATGCCAATTATTTATTTTTCGATCCCTATAAGAGCAAATTAATGGTCAGGTCATAAATTGTAAACAAGTATAATAATAACATATAATTTAGTATAATCATAGTATAATGTGTCTATGGGTTGGAGTGAAGAAGGTAAGAAAAGAAAAAAAATTCTCTCCCTAAAAGACAGAAAGAGGAACTTTGCCAGTAATACGACTCAGATGTCAAACTTTTTTTTGTTTGCTTTTATTTCTCTGCTTAGAGTGACCCAGCACACACACGTTTGTTCTTCTATCCTCATGGGGACTTTGCATTGACTGCCATTCATATACCGGCTATTTCTATAGCCTAATCCTGACCCTTTACCCTAAAACTAACCACTCCAGTACATACCTAACCCTAAATCTAGCATAAATTTAATTCACACCTTGGTCCTAAACCAACCCCCCCACCACCACCCAAAATCAGCCTCTGAAGTAGTGGGGTCCCCACAAGGAGCATTCAGTCCTCACAAGGTTGCAGTTTCCTGAAAAATCGTCCCCACCAAGTAGCAAAAACATGTACAAACACACAAATGCATTTTCTTTAATTCCTCAGTTTCACATCAGAGGACTTCCAGTATTTTATTTTGTGTTCATGTTTAAGTCCACTGATGCTCAAAACCTGCTTAAAAACATTTAAAACTCTAAAATTCAACGTAGACTGAAACGGACTAGCTGTGTTTCCATCAACATGTTTTAATGTGCATTTAAAAGTATCGCATTAGAAAAGGTAAATGGAAACGGCAGGATTCGAAAAAACTTCCTCTAATTCGCAAAAAAGTTTTTACGCTCGCTTGAGGTAGTTTTGGGTTTTTCGAAAAAGAGTTAATGCGCAAATGGAGAGATGGAAACACATTTGCCGAATAGCTTCTGACGTAGCGAACATTTACCTCACATGTTGATCAGCTGTTCCCGCTGCCTGTCTGGTACGGGTACCAGAGCGACTGCAGCTGAACCCTCCTCCTGCTCTCAGCGTCTTCTCAGTTATTCCCGTGACGTGAAGAGAATTGCATTTCTTTTTCTACGCCTCCAGACAGTAGTAACATCGCCAAAACTAGTTGATATGACCGAATTAGTACAACTTTCCTGATAGTAGCAACATGTTCCTGATAACGTCTCTCCATTGTCCTGGGATGTGTAGTCCCTGCTAGTTTGTGACTTCTACTTCCTGTTTACTGCAGACATGCGTCTGATGTACTTATACTTTGCGGACCCTGGGTGATTTGCTTCAAGCCAGTTGATGGAAACACGTCCGATTCGCATTTCTTCTTTTTTTCCTTTTTGCGAAATTTTAAATTAAAATTGGATGGAAACACGGCCACTGATTCAACATAAATCAAATACAGCAGTATAATGTGATGTATAAGCTCACAAAATAATTAAATAAATAAATGTTGCTTTTTTTTTAGCTCAAAAATTCTTGAACATTTTGTTTTTCCATTCTGACTCACTTCACGTCTGTGTTTCAGACACTCATTTAAATCACCAAAGCTCTGCTGCTTTATCGTCTGTGATTTGCTCCTGCAGAGAGGCTGCTTTCAGAGCTGTCAGTTGGAAACCTGGGCCGACACAAAACAGGCTGACCGTCTAATAAACATTTACAAACACCGGAGTCACTGCAAACACGCTGTTTACGCTGAACACGCTGCCAATCATGATGTTGCATAGAATCAAGCGGGCAGGCTTCAGAGAGCTGATTAACTGAGACTAAACGTGTGTTACGGAAAGTGCAGACAGAGCTGTGTGGAACTGTTTGAAAGTCTTTAATGTGCTAAAAGATTCTGAAACTAAATCACAAAACAAAGAAAAAAAAAGTGTTATTTGCCTTTGCTTCAATACGGTTGCCTATTCCTTTCTTGCATTTATTTTTTTACCCCAAATCTGCCGTATCTAATTATCAAAATGAGCTTTATTAGATGAATCTACCTTTTAAGAATTAAGGAAGGTATTAATATTAAACAGCACTCTAACGAAATAAAAGTATCAAAACACTGAAACTTTCAAAGGACTTGATTAACTTTCAAATACTGAACAAGAAACTTTCATCCAATTCATGTCTAAATTCAAATACTCATACAGCACATTAATAAATGCCAATCAGTAAAAGTTATGTAAGGAAGCAAGATTGTATCAAATCTTCACTTTCCTCCATCCTAAGCGCCATGTTGGTAACAGTGGAAAGGAATGACTCCCTTTTAACAGGAAGAAACCTCAGGCAGAGGCTCAGGTTGGGCGGCCGCCTGCCTCGGCCTGGGGACAGGAAAGAGACACAAACAGAAGGACTGGTGCAGGAAGACAAGCAGAGAGCATAAAGTAACAATAATAAGTGCATGTAAAAAGAGTAGAATGAGTAATAACAACAGCCAAGTGAGGAAATGTGGTCAGTTTGTAAGCCTATAGCAGCGCAGCTAAGGGATAACTCAGGAAACCCCAACCTTAACAAACAGGAAAGTCAGCCTCACGGACAGAAACTGGAAGTTGGTTCCACAAGAGAGGATCCTGAGAACTGAAAGCTCTGTCTCCCATTCTGCTTTTACAAACTCTAGGAATCACAAGTAAACCTGCAGTCTGAGAGCGAAGGGCTCTGGTTGGAAAGTATGAAAATCTTTAACATAAAATGGAGCTCAGTAAATGAGAGATTTGTATGTTTGAGGCAAGAATTTAAATTAGCTTTATGATTTTAAAACGGGGACGGTTCATTCAGTTGCTTCATGGTCTTGAGGCAGCAGCTAAACGTATTTTTGTGACCCTCCAGAGAATTTCTCTTTTGATGTTTCCGTGTCCTCTCTCAGAGTCTGGGGGTGCTGACTTTTAGCTCAGCTTTCCTCCCCTCGGCTGTTTGCAGAGGAGGGGGGAGTCCTCATGTCTGAAAGCCCACAGAGAAAACGCATTGGAAACCCCCCATCCCAGACACTTTGTTGTCAAAAATAGATGTTTCACAACTCATGTTAAAGGTGTTAGATTGTAAATCTTAATTTAACAGGAGTGTGGTTCGTATTACCTCTGACCCCAAAACTGCTGTTTTCTGTTCATGTTTCACAGCCTTCGGGGGGTGGGGGGGGCTTAAAGAAATCCTCTCACAGAACCAGTTTAGGTGTGATTTCAGTGAGGTTTTGTCACTCTTTAGGTTATTTTGTTCCTTCATCATGTCTGACCCAGCTCAAGCGTCCGTACAGATTGCTTGAAGCAGGATGTAATGGGAACCAGCCTCGCAGCCCACGCAGCCCACTGAGGCACACTTCAGCAGGTCACTGACATGAGTGGAGGTGACAAGGACTCAGGATCATTTTACCATTTAGCCCAAAGTTTGGCAGGGTAATTTACATTAGGCTCGGCTTGCATGGCCGAGTGAAGTCCAGGACTTCCTTCGGTCTCTTTGTCACTGCTTCGTATAAACTCCTTCAGAACCATGACGGCGTCGAGACGACAGAGCTGTTCAGAAACTGCTTTAATGCTCACAGACTTATTTGGAGATAAAAATCTTAAACCACAGGTAGCCTACTGTATTGTGGTGTTGTGGCTTCATCAGTGTAACTGTACTGCAAAAATACTTTTAGAATCCATTCTGTAAGTCTGATGCTTTTTAAAGTCTAGTTTTTGAAAAGTTTTTAAAAGGTTGCTTGACTGCAGAAAGCAACAACTGATTCCAGATTTCTTTTACTTTTCTCAGTTTCATTTCCTCCTCCTAGTGAAAATTTGTCTTTTTCCATGTTCAGTTTATTTATATTAGCATTTATACAGGCTGTATAAGCTCTTTTGCAAACTTGTAACAATACTTGGCAAGGCTGAGCAACTTTATTTTTATGTGAACTTTAAGTGAGTTTGTAAACGGCCATTTTTTTGGTTTGTTGCTGAATAATTACCTTTTTTTACCTGCACTTGTAAGCATGCTTTTTTTCACAAGTTGTTTTCTTTTAAGGGGACATTTTTGTTGATGGAAAATGGTTCATGTTGGAATCTGAAGCTGCTGTTGGATATTTAGTACGTCAATTCCGATCATTCATTCAGGACATAACTGGACTAAAAATGCATCTGAACTTTCTTTAACTCCAATTAAAGGTTTAACTGTGAAGTCGCTTTACAGCTGTTCTGTTTTGTGAGATGGATTAGTGATTTGGACTTTGTGTTCAGAGATGACTTTAGTTGTAAACTGGCGCTGCGTAAATAAACTGAATTCCATTGTTTTGATCCCACAACAAAAACGTAAGATGGAAAAAATTCTGTGTGAAAAACATTTGGACCTGAGCTGCTGAGGAGAGACGTGAAAAGCAAAGATTACAAATATGACAGAGTGTGAAAAGAACATTTTGAGGTTTTGACTTTTATTTAAATATTTTTTTTCTTCAAATTTTACATCCCATCATTTACTAGAGTTTGTATAACAATTTACAAAAAATATGTATATTTTTTCTGCAGCTTTGTTTGTCAGACATAACTGTGAGGAACATGTGTCCTAACATACAAGGCATTTTGCACATCACCAAATATGCACAAATGTTTACATGAAAGCGACAATAATTGTGTGATTTGGTGTTCCTAAAGAAACAAGCTGATTTTTTAAAAATAGAAAACATTTCTTATGCATTCTTTCATTTTGTTTTCTGTTTGACCAACATGTTATTAACCTCTCCGTGTCACTGTGAGGTGAATAATTTATAGTGTTTCACTTTAACACAGCGAGCTGACCCGAGTCAGTAAAGATGCAGAGAAGGTGTCCTGTCGCTTTACAGCCAGTTAAATTACACTTTGATGTTACTGCTGCGTTTTCAAATGTGCTGCAGTTAAAGCTGTCCGGTTGAGTTCACTGACTTTATGATACAATAAGATAACTGTATAAATAATAATAACAATAATAATAATGCATTAGTCTTATAGCCCTTTTCTAGACACTCAAAGATCCGTCCGACCGTTCGTTTTCTTCCGCTTATCCGGGGTCGGGTCGTGGGGGCAGCAGCCTAAGCAGAGAGATCCAGACTTCCCTCTCCCCAGCCACGTGGGCCAGCTCCTCTGGGGGAATCCCAAGGCGCTCCCAGGCCAGCTGAGAACCATAGTCCCTCCAGCGTGTCCTGGGTCTTCCTCTGGGCCTCCTCCCAGTGGGAGGTGTCCAGAACACAAATAACATTTTTATACATAAACTTAAAAACAAAGCAAAATTAAAATTTTAATACTGCTGCTGTTCTAAAACAATTTAAGATGTTACATAAATAAAATACATAAAACACATAAAAAAAGTTGCATAAATAAAAACAGATCAATGATTTGCAGATCTTATAAACCCAGATTTTACAATGAAGCATAATAAGCATATTAATTTTTTTAAAAATACAAATAAGGTAATTTTTAAAGGTTAAAGTGAAAACACACATCAGGTCATTTTCACCACTGTGCAGCGTTTCTTTTAACAGTCTGTCAACATGTAGAACTGAAGAGTCCAGTTGTTGGAGGGCATTTTATCCTGTTCTTTTCTGCTGTAGGATTCTAGCTGTTCAGCAGTCCAGGGTCTTAGCAGGAGTTTTTGCTGAATGGGGATATATTATGTGCTAAAACATAAATATACTTGTTTGCACTAATGGTGTTTTTCTAGATCAGTAAGTTGTCTGTCAGAGGCATTAATGCCCCCCTACACCATCAGAGAGGCAGGCTTTTGAACTGTGACAACAGGCTGGATGGTCCCACTTCTCCTTATGAAAAACCATGGTGTCTGGGGTTCCAAAAAGCATTTCAAGTTTTGGTTCGATCGACAACAAAACAGTTTTCCTCTTTGCCTCAGTCCATTATAAATTAGCTTTAGCCTAAAAAATGTTCACGTGACTTCTTTTTTTCACGATAGAGCTTTACCCAGCTTTTGTGGACGACGCAGTGAACTGTGATTAGACAATGTTCTTGAGTCCATGCCATGATATACAGAACAGAACCAGATCTGTTTTTATTTCAGTGGCCCCTGAGGACCCGAAGATCAGGACCATCCAATTATGACTTTCAGCTTCTAAAATTATTCAAATATGTCGATGACATTATGAACTGTAGATGATCAAATATTCAACGTCTTACCAAATTTGTGTTGAAGGACAATGTTCTCAAATTGTTCTGTTTTTAGATGTGTTTTTGGAAACTGGCTAACCTTTTTCCGTCTTTACTTCTGAGACATTCAGACTTCCTAAAATTTTCTTTTTAATGTTTATTATGTTAAATTCTAAATAAAATTCAGGTCTGTAAAATTGTCAAATCATTAATTTACAAAAATTCCCAACTTTTTGCAATTAAGGTTTTACTTGTTAGTACTAAAAAAACTGTTTTTTTTGTTTTAACTTAATTTCTTCCTCCAAACTTTTTATTTTTTTCAGCTCATTTGTTTCCTGGAATGTTGCAGCTATCTGAGAGGTAGTTTAAAGCCATAGCTCCTGATAAGTCTGAAGTGTTGAAACTACCTAAAAATGTTGATGACCCTCAATTAAAGCAGTTGTTTGGACGTCAGTTAATCCTGGCATCCATCCATTCATTCGTTCATTTTTTTTAAAGTCTAAAGCACAAAAGGTTTTGGTGTTAATTAATCATCATATTTGGCAGCGGGGTGGGCTTTGATCCAGAAGCTTGTCAAAGCTATTAGAGACCCTCAAACAAATATTACTCATTAACCTGTCTCCCTGATAAGGCTCTCCTGAAATCTCTGTTTAGGTAAACTTTAAGTAAATAAGGTTTGGAGGGTTGAACGTGTTAACGTCTCTGAGTTCTACCAGTGGTTTGATGTGCAGAAGAATTGTAGCTTTCTAATAGCACCCATTATGGGGTCAGTGGTTCTTGACCTGCAGATTAAAAGCACACTATTAAATAGTAGACCAACACATGCACGAAAAGTTGTTAGCTTTTTTTATATATTTAAACTAGTAATATTTTAGTAAGAACGTTTTTTTCTGTTTTCTTGCAGTTTGCTTATCTTAAGATATAAAAACACAGTGTAATTTCTTTGTGGTTTAAAACTTATCTATTTCTGTATTTATAAGGGGGTTCATGTTTAGAATACATCCAAACTGAAGCTCCAGTGAAGTTCAGGGTTTGTTTGTATTAATGAATTTCTTTGCCATCCACTGAAAATTAAAGTTCCTTCTATTATTTGAATCTTTAAAACTCACAATTAGGCAGTGAGCGATAATGTTTTCACATGTGTGTCCATCATTGTAATGGTAAAATCATATTAAACAGTTTACAGATTTTATTGAAAAAAGGTAATTATTTGATTGACATCTATAACTGATTCCTTTTTAGTCAATCTAATTTAAGATGGCCGCAGCAGCTAAGTGACCTTAGCATAAACTTGGCTGTAACTCAGTCTTATTGTGCTAATGTTTGGTTTGTTAGTAGTTAAGAGTCACCTAAAACACAGGCTCCAAGGGTTTCTCAATGAGATGTTTGCTCAGCTTTTGGATACAACCCTTTCTGTTAAAATTACTACATGAGTGGATCTTTCAGATACTGAGTTGAAATTTGAGATAATAGTGGGTGTTCGTCATTCCCAACACACACTCAAAGCACTAAAATCCGTTTCATATGACATCCGAAATCCAACTGTCTGCTCGCTGTCACGTGGTTGCAAGACATTTTTTTGTACACACCTTTCATAGCTCATGACACACATGTTGCAGAGCTCCACATTTAGGAACCACAACTGAAAAGGTCCGATTACATCTGTTGACCAGTCTGGACCGCAGGATAACCAAAAGCAAATGATAATTGGATCTGAGAGACCTGGAGGACACATAAAGCTGCAGGAGGTCAGACAAGAGTCAGTCCATTCAGGTCTTATAGATGGATGTACTTTCTGACTGCCTGGGCAAACTGCTCAAAACTATCCATGTTGCTTACACGCACAACAGCCGGCTTCTGGAACAGTTGTAGTTAAAGCCAAATGACACCATTGCTGTCAGAGCACTTTTCTGCATAAACAAATACACCCACAAACTTCTGACCAATCACACAGAGAAAAAAATTTGGTCTGGGCCTTGGATCAAGAAGTAGTGATGAAGCTACTCTGAGAACAAAATTACATTTTTGTCGCACAGCTATTTAGTTCAGTTCAATTTATTTATATAGCAATCTTGTCACAACAAACGTCTCTGTATAAAAAACAATCAATCTAAAGAAGCCAGCAGATTGTGTTGAATCACTTCATCACAGTCTCCCATCCTGTGCAGCAATTGGTGACAGTGGATAAGAAAAACTTCCTTCTACGTCCGAGAGATGATTTCCATCTTCAAATGGCTTTAAAAGATTGTGACATTGCATGAGATCACAAATGTTATTTTCACATTTAACCAAAACAGTAGGGGTTTCAACGATGCAGAAAATTCCCAATTCGGCTCGGTTCAATACTTTTGTGTCACGGTTCAATATTTTTTTGATCCAACAAAAGAGATTTCCATAGCCTTCTTAACTTATATGTTTATATTTTCAAATTAATTATGAACATTTGTTTAACCTCAAAAATACAGTTTTTAAATTAAATGTTGACACAGCAAGTTTCTCAGTGGATCTGTGCTCGACAATGCAGCCTAGGTGGAGCAGTCGAACACAGATCCACTGAGTCTTCAACACAGAGCATCTTCAGAAGACAAGCTGATGAAATAAATGTTAAAAATCTGTAATGTTCCATACAAAGTGTGTATTGAAACTAAAGCACTGTATTGAATGGTTCCATACAGACGCATGTATTGTTGCACCTCTACAAAACGGCTTTAAGTCTTTTCTTGACATGATGATCTTAGTTTAAACTTTGGCATCAGTGCATTCCTTCAAATAATGTTAGGCCTTCAATTAATATTGTCACTGGTCCATTAAAACAAAAATAAGCAGTTCACCACTCAATAAGTTTTCTATCTCTGTCTTAACTCTGTCATATCTGCCTTGACCCCAGTCACTGCCATCTGAAAGGCTATCAGCCTGTTTGCTGCCTCACTGCCATATTTACCAAACTCCTCTTTTGTTTGACAGGAGACCTATACAGAGATAACAGGCATGCAGCGCTTTGGGGCTTTCTACATGGATTATCTCTACACAATGGAGAACAGCAGCTCCAAAGGTATTGTTTAATATATTACTCCTTACAAAGCTTGTTTGGTCACCTGACCATCACTTAACTCTCTTTATATCTGTCATGTTCTCTTCTTCTCTTATCTGTCTGCTCTTTCTTTCTTACTCTTTTCCCCTCTTATTCTTTCTTTTCTTCTCCATGTCAAACAGGCCTGTTTGAGGCTTGAAGAAAGAGCTTGTCTCCGTTTTATTCACAACCACCTGGTCCTTGACCCTCTCTGTCCTCGCTCTCACCCCAAACTTACCTGCGGGGCAACTGTCAGAAGTGTTTAGTCTACGCTGACACGTATTTGAGTTTCTCTCTATCTATTGCTTGTTGAAACACTGTTTCCCCTCAGTTTCTTTACCTGTAAGCTCTTGAGAAAGTGAACAAGCCCCTCTTGCCTAATTAGATGTCACTCTTCCAGGCAGAAGCCCTAACACTGGTAAAGTTCCTCATTCCTCAGCAGCAGCAGCAGCACTCGAGAATGTTTATTCAAATCTGAAAGATCTGAAGTTCCCATTAGCAGATAAAGGCTGCCTTCTTCAGTAAGAAATATTATTCTTGGCCTGCAGAAGTGAGAGATTGAGCAGCTTTTTCTCCACTGCCGGTAGAAAGCTTTTCTCTGTGCAAACACGGTAATGACAAAAATCTCACCTGTGTTTGGCCATATAATAAACAATATCTTAATAGTTCTCCTTAAACATGCAGCCTCTTTTCTAAAATCATTATGGTTAAATAAGTTTGTGGTATATTGCAGAGTAGTTGTTCTTAATTTAATCAGGTAAATTAGACTCAACTTTGTATTATTTGCTTCACTGAATTTAAATAATTGACCCATTTGTACTTTTTAGACATCTGATCCTGTCAGAGATATTGATCTAAATGAAAAACAAAACATTAAAATAGACGTATGAGGCTTTTAAATCCTCTTTTTTCACATTTAAGTCTTTCAGTTGGGGTCTATATTAAGTGGAACTGCAATGCTTTGGCCTGAATTCCTCCTTACTGTAACTCCACAAGCCCCTCTTTCACCCCTTTTCTGAGGTGTGTCTCAGATCAACTCGTTTTGAGGCTGTCTCTTTAAATCCAAACAAAGCACTTCACAGCCCGCCCCCCTCCAGCTTCCAGAGCAGTCCACTCTAGCTGGACAGAGGTTACGATTATCTAGCGGCACAAAGACTTGTCCATCCAGTCTTACATGTTGGAGCCAGAGTCTGACCCAGAGCCAGAGGACAATGAAGACCACCAAATTGTAGTTAGTAAGCCCAGACCTTATTAGGAAGTTTTGTCCCAAAAACTGACCTACTAGTTCAGAAAATGGAGAAAACTGAACAGGTTTAAAAATGTGACTAAAACAGAACATTAAGATATCTTCGAGGCACCAGGAGAGACTCAGTTAAACTATTCTGCCTCCTAGAAACTCCAAGTACACAACAAAATGTATTTAATGGCTGAAGTGGATTTTGCATGATATGACCTCTTTAATACAGTCATCCGGAGCTGTCAGACATTTCTGACAGCAGGATAAAGGCTCCCACATACTCGGGCGTACTGTGTGCGGTCTGTGAGCCACGCGGACTCCGCTCATATTGTCCGCGGATATTTGTGACTTTATACTCGAGCGTACTGACCGCCTGACAAGTTCTTTAATTTCTCGCAGTTTCATTCATGGCGTCAATGACGAGGAC
>JARVJO010000164.1:943270-958005 GCA_031762555.1 Cynodonichthys magdalenae | reverse complement strand
TACTTAAACTCCTCCACTTGGGGAAGGACCTCCTCCCCGACCCGGAGAGAGCACCCTACCCTTTTCTGGCTCAAGACAATGGTCTCGGATTTGGAGGCACTGATCCTCATCCCGGCCGCTTCACACTCGGCTGCGAACCGCTCCATCGAGAGCCGGAGATCACGATCTGATGAAGCCAATAGGACCACATCATCCGCAAAAAGCAGAGATGTTATCCTAAGGTCACCAAAACAGATCCCCTCAAAACCTTGGCTGCGCCTAGAAATTCTGTCCATAAAAGTTATGTTACAGAATCGGTGACAAAGGGCAACCTTGGCGGAGTCCAACTCTCACTGGAAATGAGTTCGACTTACTATGCGCCAAGCCCTTTGATACGGGCTGATGGTCCTTGTACGACCGGTGCCAGAGTTTGGTCCACATAATAATAGCAATAATAATAATGCATTAGTCTTATAGCCCTTTTCTAGACACTCAAAGATCCGTCCGACCGTTCGTTTTCGGTTTTCTGAGTAAGTCAGACTCAGAGTTTGACACTCAAATATGCTTTACATTATTCATTCATACACACTGATGATGGTAAATAACACTGTAGCCACAGCTGCCCTGATGCAGGTGAAAACATGTTTTAGATCTACTTGTTCTGCAGTCAGGTGAAAATACTCGAGGACATTAGTTCTAAGCTTGTAACGGTTTAAGACCTTCATCTGCCATCCCTCCAGGAGGAAGGTGTGGATATCTGTCTCTCCACTTTGAGGACATTTAAAAGCAAGACAACCAATATCCCATTCCTGCCAAAACCCGTCAAGTGTTTCTATTTGAACAAACGTCTTTAATCAATGACAGGCTTCATGATTTTGAGCAGCCTGGGAGCTTGTGAGTGCCAGCTAGGCAAACACAATTTAACAAGTGAAAATATTTGTGGTGGGACGAAACTTATTTGGTCCCTTCAGGCACAATGAGATGAATCAGAGACGACACAAGTTCATCTCTGTCTGAGTTTCATCAAAGCAAAAGGATGGAATTTATCTGATCTGATAACATTTAAACTTCTGCACTGAGCAGCTTTGTACAACTTTACCACCTTCTTTTGAGGCTGAATCAAATAAAGCTGAGCTTTGGCTGAAATTAGACAATTGTACAGTGTCAAGGTTACAGTATGAGAGACTATAACAAACTGTCAAAATCAGACTTGGGCATCAAAATTTATCTACTTTTTTATGTCATTTTTTTCAAGTATTAAAATGGTAACATAAGAGCGCTAGTTTCAGTTGCTTGTTTTATGTACCCTTTCTATTAGTTTATCCAACAAAAAAGTTACATTTCTGCTCCAATTCTCAATATGTGCTACATCATGGTGCTTTATTCACTATGTTTGAGATTATAAAATAATATATTATACTATATATTTATACAACTTGGTCCATACCTGGTACTTATGGACAGGGTTGTATCAGGAAGTGACTAGTTATTCTGTACTTACAGAGTACTTGGTACTTACCAGGGTAAGCATCTGATACTTAACGGATACCTTATACACCTGGTATGTATTATGTATGTATGTATAGGGTATGAATCCAATATATATAAATACCAGGTATGTATCAGGATGAATTCTGTATTCCTAGTTGTATTAGTTCAAACAGATCACTTGGGAACTGCCTTGAACTAAACAACCTCCTGCTATAGAACAAAAGAGGGTTATAAATAAGGAAATCTATCAACTAAAACAAACAGACTTCTACAGTCTGAAAACAAAATTGTTTATCTTTGGAAGTAAATAAAATTTCAGTAAATATAGAAATTATATTAAAATATCAGTGATAGGTGTAAAGGCAAATAAATCAGCCAGTAGAACTTATCTAAGTAGTAAAATGTCATCAGTGCAGCAGAGAGTCAAAGGTCAAATAATAAAAGTAAAGTTATGTCCTATCTTCAGTTTTTTATCAGCAGCTCAGGCCTCATCAGTCCTGAAAATACCAGATCTGTGAGGCACCAGAGACGAGGTCCTACAAACACATTAGTTTATATTTGTAAAGTATTTAATTAAAATGGTGTGTTTCCTTTCATTTGTTTAGCAGGATTCAGTAGCAGCCAGAAAATAACCTGCCAGCTCAAAAAAAATAAAAAATCTGGCAGAGACACAGCTGTGGAAATTCATGATCAGAGATTTATTGAGCCATGAAGAAACTAAAGTGCGTGTGATTAAAATAAAGAAAAATATATATTTTTTAATCTTTTTGGTAGGCTGGAGATTACTCAGCAGCAGTTCAACTGTGACAACCCTGCTGCCGGGTCACTTATGGACCTCCCAAAACCATGAGAGACTCATAAACAGCATCTAAACAGAGGAAAAGAGTGGCGTTTATGTGTTTGTTTATGGTGGTTAATAAAGGGCTGTCGCAAATTTCAGCCATCGTGTCTGTTTCCCGACGCATTACAGAAAGATCTGCATGCCAACAAACGCACATCAACAACTTTCACAATAAAATTTCATCACACAGAGAGAGAGGTTTTCTTTGTTTTGCCCCATCAAATCTCATAAATTATAAAACTGATCCTACAAAGAAATCCTCAGCTCTGAGTGTGCATGCCAGAGGTCGATTACTTAAGTTTAATAGAAAGAAGGCTCAGGGTTTGTTTGTAGTTTTTTGCCTTTGAATGACACTAATTAAATGAAATGAATTATGTTAATTCCCAAAAGAATAAAACACACTTTTGAGAGGGCCTCAGATAAGAAAATGTTTTCATATGGAGATCTGTTTGGATTTATTATCAAGATTATCTATGGATATGCATTAAAACTACCTTCTTGGTATTTTATTTTTACTAAAAGCCATGCTAAGAGACAGGAAGTATAAAAGAGCAATGAATACATTCAGTAAGAGAGCAGCTGACTGGATATCAGCATAAACTCACTCCCTGACAGTATTTAGAATACCAGGTCACTTGAAAGAAAGAAATCATTTAGAGGTCCAACTAAAACTGAGGCAAAACCCACTTGATTCGTATAACCTGGTAGTTTTAGAAACTTTATATTATTGCTTCCTTTTCCCTCACATTTTCCCTCAATTTGATGGAAATTCATTTAATTTAATTTGAATAAAAATCATTCTAAAGCTATTTCTTTTGGGTCCTCCTTCCATTTGCAGGTAAAGACGGTTCAGGTCTGACAGAGTCTGATTTGGCCCCGGATTCAGATCCACCTGGAATGGACTCCAGATACCCGGCGGTGAAGGATCAAGGTGTCAAGGCGGCCTCTGACAGGTCACCGGGCAATGATTTAGCGAGCTCACTGGACAAAACGGAGGGTGTGGAAAGCAACAAAGGCAAGAAGAGGCGCAACCGCACCACCTTCACAAGCTACCAGCTGGAAGAGCTGGAGAAGGTTTTCCAAAAGACGCACTATCCTGACGTTTACGCCCGAGAGCAGCTCGCATTGAGGACTGACCTGACTGAAGCCCGGGTGCAGGTAACAACTAACAGGATATTCAAACCATTCAGTGCTTTAAAATGAACAGAAATAACACAAACATTTATTTTACACTAGTGGGATACGGTCCCCCCCAACCTCATGCAATCCACATCTTTGTTCAATAAATAATGTTAATAAAAAGTCTCCATCGGAGCAGAACAGGGTTTGAATAACAGCCTCCTTCAGCATCTGCAGCCCTGCAGAGATAAAGTCGCTCGCAGAACAACAGGAGAGATGTATCTGGAAATGTGGGAGTCGACAGAGTGGGGGAGTGGGAGCTTACAGAGGCCAGGGGGCCCAGGGGGGCGCAGGTTTGAGCTGCCTGGGCCTCATATGTGCAAGTTAAAGAGAGCAGGCTTTCATCAACATGTGACTGCTGCAACTTTATTTATTTATTTAGATTAATAGCTCAATAGCTTCATCCTTTTTATCAGCTCATAACTGTTCAGTTTGCTTCTGTCTACATACAGCCTCCCGCTGACCTTTGGGCTAAATTTGCATGAAAATCGATTATGACTGCTGAAATGCGTTCAAACCTAGGAAAGCAGAGGCAAAGACCTCCACCATTTCTGCAGCATGTCTCTGTGCGCTGCATGTTGATGAAGACCAAAGCCCCGGGATTTTCTGTGTTTTTCTTTCATTAACATCCTGTTCAGACAAGAATGTGTCCCTGCTGTGGTCTCCAGTAGGTGTGAAACCTTTTTCGTGGGTTTTGATTGGTCGATGGCTGATATAGGAGGTTTATTTTGAGGCTTACTCTATTTTTTTGCTGAAACCCATAAATTAGCTATTTTTGAAATGCGCGTCGGTGGGGATGGGAGAAGGGATCGATCAAAAACCATGATCTCCGACACGATGAGTTGGCGCAGCGTGCAGAAAAAACACAGGAAGTCTGCTCAGCTACAGGGTTATAACTCAAGCCCCCGGTCTCTGAAGGTATGTCGCTCTGCTGTTCGTGCTATCACAGACCTGCCTGCCTCAGATGGATGCAGCTTTACAGCCGTCGGCCCTCCCGGCAGTCCTCTTAAACACTCAAGTTAAAAAGATAAAAGACACAAAATGCCTTGTCAGTCAGAGAAAGGGGGTCTGTATTTTACTCAGGGCATTCACACGCGAAGGGATGGACTCGCAGCTCATCAGCTCGGCATCTGGAGGGAAGAAATGTAAAGAAAAAGGCTGTGCTGCCGATGAAAAGAATACTTTGAAACCCATAGATTTTAGTACAAGTGACTGAGAGGAGTAACTTCTAACTTGATTGTTCCGAAACACACAAAGAGGGAAGTTAACAGCAGAGTCCAGAGTTGTTTGTTTTTTCAGTCTCAGGGTTTCAAAGGAAGAGATTGAATTCAGATCTGACTTGTATACACTACACATGAAGGTGAGGGGTCAAGGGGTTTCAGTAGCTTCACATCTCAGATCTGCTGTTCTGATACCTTAGAGTCAAGATGGCGTCTGATGTGGAGCTCAGTGGGGAAACACAGGTGTCCACGTGAGCTCACAGAGAAAAAACCTGATTCTGACCCACAGAGATACACACTCATTTTCAGTGGGAAGAAAATGTTGGCATTTTGCTATTATGTGAAAATGTGTGTCCAACTGGGAGAAAGCACAAAATTAAATGATCCATATGCATCAAAAAGTACTTTTAAATCATTTTTATTATAAATTCAAGTAATTAAAAAGCATTTTATACACTCGTTTATTCTTTTAAATTCATTTTTAGGCTTTTATTAAAAAATAACTTACTTTTGGAATTTTATTTTTTGACATTTTAAACAATACACTATTAGGAAGTGGTCAGATTTATCAGTGAGACAATAAAGTCAGATGACTTGTTATAAAGTTTTATCTTAAACAGCTGTGCACCATTTTTAAAAATCGTTCCAATTATGGGAAAAAAATATTAAATATTTTGGCTTCAGTCTACTTTCTTTAACCTGGCAAACAGAAAATTAAAAGATGAAAAATTTTCTTCCATATAATAAAAGTAAACACTTTAGGTGTGTTGGTAAGCTGAATCCAGGCTTTAGTCTGGCATTTTCTTTTTTTTAAACTCACTTTGGAGTCTGAAATGAGTGACAGCAGAGGCAGGTTATCAATCCTCTGAGCTGTTCTCTCATTTCAAAGTGTTTTCGGCCCTGTGCCGCTCTCCTGCTGAGCCTGGTTTGGCATTTCTCTGCTCGTTCTCTCTGGGGCCCAAACATAAATAAAGCCTCATTGAAAGTCCACCGGCTACTTAAGCTGTCAAGGTCTTTACCAATTACTGTCACGACGCAGTATGTGCAACACAAAAATATGTTATCCTCGTGTAATGGCCAACAGACTTGGCACAGAGCAAAGACTGAGATGCTGGGTGATGCCTGCAAACACCTGACAAACACATTTTATTGCACAATAAAACTTAAAAAAAAAAAATGCAGGCAATCATATGTTCAGATTTTACAGCCTGAGTGCAAAAGGAGATGTATAAAACATAAAAAAAGAAATCTAATCTTGAGCCTGTGTGCTTCCTTAATTTAGAGGGAAATGGTCTCAAAACCTTCAGGAAATTAAAAGGGGAAAAGGCAAACAAACCCCGATTATAATCACATCACACTTTTCAATTTCCTCCTCCGCCTCATCAGTGAAGCTTCACATCAAACAGAAACATTTCTCCTCACCTAATTTGTGTCCAGATCAGTAAAAGCTGGTGGCGTTAACAGATTCAAGCGTTGAAAACAAATCTCTAAATTTAGATGTTTGTTCGCTGACAGACGTGGTACGGCAAGTAAAGCTCACCGAAATAAAAAATATTTTTAATCAATTTCACATTCTCTAGTAGTGAATCATAGAAACAAATGATTTCAGAAAACACAGGAAGCTTTAGATGTCAGAGATGATTATAGAAGAGAAAAGGCAGATGTGGACAGATAAATGAGTTAAGATGAGATAAAAAGGTACATTTTTCTAAGCCTGCAGTGTGTGGTTTATCTTCTCAGTTAAGTTGCCTCTAAACTACATTTCTTATGAAAACAAAGGTTCTTATTTGTTTTTCTTTCCTAATAGTTCAGTTTGACCACAATGCTTTCCTCTCTTAAAAAGGAATGTCAGCTGTTTTTACTAACTTTATGATGTCTGCTTCTTTTCACTTTGCAGGTTTGGTTCCAGAACCGGAGAGCAAAATGGAGAAAGAGGGAACGCTTTGGTCAGATGCAGCAGGTCCGAACACATTTCTCCACCGCGTACGAGCTGCCACTTCTAACGCGACCCGAGAGCTACGCACAGGTAGAGAGGGTCAACTCTTTAAAACGCCAAACAGTTTTTTTGTTTTGGAAAGCTGCTGCTGCAGACGAAACTGTTTAGTCTGCAATAAAATCAGATTTAACTCATTTTGAAGTTTAAAAAAAAAAAAGTTGAAGCAAATGCCAGAAGAAAATATGAAGATTCGGTTGGACGCTGGCTAAAAAGGCTTTTTTAAAGCCAAGAAGTTAGAAAAACAATTGTTTATAAATAAAAATGTCCATCTTTAGATTGATGGCATTTACCTGAATAAAAAAGCCTCTCCAGGTTGAAACAAGCGATTAATACTTTTTCAATTGAACCATTTGTTTCAGTACATTAAAGCTTAGACTAAGTTGAGTTGAAGAATACTTCATCTTGAGTTTAGGGGTCAGAAAACTCAAAGGATGACCGATTGCTCTGTTGCCATTTGTGTATTTTCATTGGGTTGACTGAGTCGCCCTTCACCTCTACATTAATGCTGATTGGAGACAAAAAGCAGCAGAAACTTGTTTGATTGATTTGTGTTCTGAAACGCTGCTTTCATACAAGTAAATGTTAATGACTCATGTTTAAGCAGAAATACTGTATTGCTGAGTCATTCAGAGGCCAGGGAGAGAACAACAGGGAAACGGACTCTGTTACGTTGTTTTTTTAAAGAAACAACAGCAAAGACAGATTTTAGGTTTGTGTCACACTTGTTTCTGATCAGAAGTGATCTGTTTGTTTCCCTACAGATCCAGAACCCGTCTTGGATCGGAGGCAGCAGCGCAGCTTCTCCTGTCCCGGGCTGTGTGGTGCCCTGCGACACAATGACTCCCTGTATGACCCCTCACCCCCACTCTGCCAGCGGCGTCTCTGACTTCCTGGGCGTTCCGAGCCCCGGGGGTCACGTTGGACAGCCTCACATGGGCAGCCTGTTTGGAGGGTCCCCCGGCATGGCCGGGGGCATCAACACGTACGATCTCAACATGGACCCTGACCGCAAGTCGTCCAGCATCGCCACTTTGCGCATGAAGGCCAAAGAGCACAGCGCTGCCATTTCTTGGGCAACATGATGTGTTGCTGCGTGTTGGATGGGGGGTGGGGGGGAAAGAGACTCATGGACACCCAGCAAGGAGTGAGGGGCGCCAACATCAAAACTGCACAGGAAACAGTGACTACCATCAAAAAATGCTTCAATAAAATGAACTTGCAAAATGATTTTGAGGTTGGAAATAAGTAACTATACTGCAGGAAGGCAAAAACAGTGCTGACGACAGACAAGATGCTACAAACAGTATTACAAACAAATCCATGCACTTATTTGCTCAAATACAGGAACTATTGTTACAGTTATGCAGTTTTTGTTTTGGTGCTGTTTTATTCTACTTCAGTTTGTTTTAAATGTCTCTGATTTCACAAAAAGCTCAGCCTGCCATCTTAAAAAAAAAAAAAATTAAAATTCAGGTTTGGCCATTTTGTGCCGAACACCTGTTACCTTACTGCTGTCTCATTCAGCACGAACATGAGCTGAGCTGTAATTAAACTGGTGCGTCCTCATATCTGACCAACAGGTTCAAATAATCCCAAACACAGATCTAATTCTGATTTCTTGCATTTAAAATATCTAGACAGGGGAAGTGTAGCTTAGCGATCGAGGTGACAGATCCACCTGCCGCATGAACTCAGCCTGCTGAAGATGAGAAAGTGTGAGAAGGGCTCAACAAGCCGGGACGCCTCAAATTAATAAAACGACTCACAGCTCATTAAAAAATAAAAAAGATGTGAACATAACCTGTGCACTTCTAGTCTTACTGGCTTCAGTGACTGAAGTAAACTGTCTGTTAGTAAAAACAAAGAAACAAGCAGAAACAGCATTTTGAAACAGAGGGTTGATTGAGTTCGACACTTTAGGGATTGAGAGGTTGTCTCACCGTAATATAGTGCTATTTTCTGAGCATTATGAGGTTTAGCTGTAAGCTGTGCAGTACATGCATTTTTATATCTTTTTCCTAATCACTTCTACAAAAGATAAGATATACTACACACAAATTGTACAAAATCAAAACCTATTAAAATTCACCATAAATGCTTTAGATATTTTACAGTGAGGCCAACAGATTTGTCCCCTAAAATTTACATAATTAAGTGTGTTTCAGCAATTTATCATATTATTTGGGATTTCACACCAATAATTAGGATGTGATTTTGTGGTGGTGTCTGCTAGATCTCAAGTGTCAAAACAGTATTCTAAGATGCTTTGCATTTAATTTAAATCGTTAAAATCGTAGAAGAAGATTGACACAAACGGTGACAGATCTGGTTGAACCAACAGACAGTTCTTGTTTGAAAAGCTGCCACTGAAATGTAAGCAAATAAACTAATTCAGTACAAATTTGATTTAGAAAATATACCAAAACACAAAAACAAAAACTTTAATTTAATAATAAATACTGAATGTTTTTTTTTTTTTAGTTGGCTGAGTTAAGTTAGTTCTTTCAGTTCTCTTCGCGGAGTTAAAGAATTTAGATTAAAACAAATCATTTTCACTTGAATACGTTTGTGTTGGTTTGTTTTTCCGGTGAAAGACCCAGCATCTTTTAAATATTTCTTTCGAAGAGAGCAACATTTTAAAAACCAACCCCACACTGTATGTTACGCTTTACTGTTAGGAGGCTGATTTGATGTCACTTAAAAATGTGACCAAAATTAGTTTGATGACTTCAGTCAATTTTCACAACAATGTTGAGCTCACAGTTCAGTGGCACTGATGATTCTGACATTGAAGACTTAAAAAATATATATATTTTTTTACTACGTTTACTTTCCTTCTTGGTAGATCAGAACAGCAATAACCTGTCAGCAGAGCAGACCCCCCTGAAGTCATCTAAATGACATCAACCGGTCCAAATGTGAAGCATGAGCATGTAAAGTACAGAAGACAAATCTCAGAAAGAGGAGGGTGTCTTTACAAAAGTGAACATGGGGCCCCTGTGTGCTGTGGTCGAGGGGTTGGATGGAGGGTGAGCTGTGAGGGCGCCCGCTGGGTTCCGGTGTTCTGGGAAAAGGACAGCGCACACAGCTGCACACGGGGGGGTAAATGCAAAACAAACATGCCTCACACATGCTTCCCCCTCAGCTGTCATGGCTCTGCTTTCAAAGATTCAGTGACTATCTCACACACACACACACACTGCATCCCTCCCTGTGCTCACTTCCACTGGGTCTGTCGGTCCAAAGCTGCAGCCCCGCTCAGCTGCAGGGTCCGAGTCACAGCCAGCCCAGGAAGGATTTTTAATTAACTCTGAGCCGTGTGGAGGCTGCAGAGCACAGGATTGTGTGTCAGGACGGACAGGACCGTCTGTCTTCGGTTTCATCAAGATTCTGCACGGGACACACACACACAGCCACCAAGTTGCTCAGGTTTACACATAAACTCTATTTTTAATATTTTCTTTCAGCTTCTGCATTGAAGCACCTCGAATAATAAATGCACTTGTTTTTACCATCTGTATGACTGCCAACATGAAGATAGCTTCATGAAAAACCCTCTCTCCCTGCATTACTTTCAGCCTCAAATTATAGAATTGTCCGTTTTCTAATACTACTGAAGTCAAGCAATCAGTGTAAAGAGTAAATGTATGGTAATTTAATGTGCTGGTGTATTGTTTTTGCATGCAGAAAGGATTGAAGTGTTTTAAAACTTATGGAATTGTTACTAATATGAGGTTTTATTTGAGTAGTTGAAATATTTTAAAATATCACTTCTTAAAAATTGGCCGTTTTTTTCTCTTATGTCGTTTTTTTTTAAGTTGGTTTTAGGTTTGTGTGGCTTTAAGCTGCCTTTTTGTTTATGCTGATTGTGTGAATAAAGTCCAATAAGTTATTATTATTCAGTTTTGAGTTGCTTTGTTATGAATTGATTCATAGTTGTTGAATTTGAAAGCAGCAGCTTAAAAAAAAAAATAGTATAATCAGATGGTTATTTTAAACACTATTTTAAAAAAAAGGTAATTTAACATTTTCTAACACTGTACAGAATAAAACACGTGTAATTTCCACGTGTCACTCAGCTAAAAACATCGGTTTGCTGCCATTAGCTAAAGTTAGATAAGTTTGTCCAAAACAAACCCAAAAAAAAGCACAAATTTGCTCCATCTTGTTGCCACACACACACCCCACTCGGCCAAAAGCTGCTTCATCCCTACAGTCACGATCTGAAATCCCAGAGTATTCCAGTCCCTTTGAAGGGACACAAGCGCTGAAATGAGATCTCCCAACCCGTGAGAGTGTCACACTAATTGAAGCTGACAAAAATACGAACTGCACCCTTTTGAACTGCTGACACTGAACAGGGAGGATTAGGCAGCGTATATTAACAGCAGGTGACAGGCCGCGGAGAACATCGTCACATAAAGTCCTGGATGGTCACAGATGGAGCCGAAGGCCGACATGAAGAAGGAATAAAATGTCTTACATCATCATCTTTCCATCTCACTCACATAAGGAAGTAAAAAAAATAAAAAAACAAGAACTTTATAGAGACATGTTAGTGTCGTCTTTACTTTCTTATATACAACTTGATGCAGGATCTTTTTTTAAATTGAACGACAATTCACAGATAATGTGAAAATTATATATATATATAAAAAAAAACACCACAAGGCAATATTGCATTTTATACTGCTCATTATTACAGTCTAAATACTGGACATGAAATGAATGGTGACAAAAAGCATAAAACTGGAAATCACAAGTACAAAAAACCAGTTTGAATTTTCTGTTTAAAAACTCAACATATGGTCAGATGTAAGGCAGTATGCTGATGAAGTGCTTGTAACTGAAATGACTCAGGGAGATGCTTCAAGCAACATAATTACTTATCTTATGCATATAGATATTTAAATACAACAAAATACTTTCTCAGGCTGTATAAAAAAAAAGTACATTTTTAAAAAATCCAGTAGCTCATATTTTTTTTGTCAAAAATCAGCAGTTACTCACACCAAATATTAGATTTATGATACCAGATTTGTGTAATAGTTCAAATGTGATTGTGTAACAGAGAACATTCACAGCACAACATCTGTGAGTCATCACAATCTATCACTGTGTGAATAAAGCCTACATAGATATGTCAGAGTCATTATTCATCTATTTTTACTGTCGTCCTTTTATATAATACAGCTAAAAAATGAAATCAGGTTTATGTCAGCTTTTAAAGAGAACAAAAAAATAGAAGTCCAAAAAAAAAAAAAATTGTCTGAGTCATAAATTAGGACTATCGTACAAAATATAAATATGTACAACATGGACACTGAATCCAGAGCAGTTAGTGTTTCGGAGCTGAACACACGAGACTCCAAGAGAGCGATCAGGAATTATCGAACTCTGGACGACCCTCTTCAGCACTTCTTGTAACATCAGTGTTTATAAACGCCTTTTTAATCTACCTCGCAATTTCCACGTAACAATATGATTACAAACATCACCGAAAATTCAAGGCTAAGCTGTAAATTAAGTTAAATTTCAGGTTAAAATCTAAATGTCACTTAATGTACAATTTATATTTTCAGTACCGATGATGTGAAAGATATTGTCGGTGACCAGATATGAAGTGCTGAGGCTGTGAGGGTGTCCATACTTCTGATGAAGGCTGGTCAGAGGCTGCCGATGTTGGGGAAGCTCTTGAGCTTCTCTGGAAAGTCGTCTTTATAGAGCACTGGATCTGCACGGTGTTCCACCACTTTCAAAGGCATCGTTCCAAAAACTGATGCAAACTTGTTGATGCACTCAGACCTAAAGAGGAAGATTTATTTAAATTTGGGTTGAACAGCTTTTTTTTTTTAATTTAATCATTTTAACTTAATCAAACACTAATTGTACAGTAAATTATGTACTTTATTTCTTTACTCACTCACATGTAAAAGGTACGACTAACTTATTTATTTATGATCTAGTGTGTTTTATGTTTATACAGGTTACAAAGCATTTTAGAAAAGGGACGGTTTACAAAAAAAAAAAGCATATTTTATCTTATTTCAGTGAAAATGTTTGCCTGTTAAAAAAAAAAAAAAGTAAGTTTCTAAATTCTAAAAGGTTTTTCTGTCTTGTAGTAAATTTATTTGCTTTATCTGCTGACAGTTATTTAACATTTGGACAGCCTAAAACAACAACAACAGAAGGCAAACAAAGTCCTTCCGTTAAAATATGATGTGAAACAAACAGAATTAAAACATAATTTTTCTAACTTTGTAAATTAGAAAAGTGACTCAATTTGCTGATTTATCATTTTCACTTCATTCTAAGGTTTCTAAAACAAACAGTTGTACCTCTCCACCATGTGTGTCTGATCTAAGGACAGTCCATCAATGGCAGTACATTCAGGACACTTGAACTTTTTCCTTGGGGTCACCTAAAGAGAAACAGAGCAAAGTCACTCCAGTGACAGTTACATGATTTGTTAATGCTCAGACGCTCAGACAGAAGCTAGTCCTATTTCATCAGACGGGGCAGCATTTGACTCAGTACCCAAACACTCTGAACTTGTGAATGGATGAGTGGAAAGAGGAAAGTGAGAGATGGTGAGAATGGTTAAAAAGAATGATCTACTTCTAAGGAAACCTGTTGGGAGATAAGAGAGGAGGTGGGACAAGGGGTGCAGGTGTAGGGAAGTGTGGATTCATTGATTTGACAGAGGGGTATGCCTCAGCCCTGGTGAGTTTAACTAAACATACTCAGAGGGGGAGTGGCGGTGAATGACACCCAGATAAGGGAGGTTAAGGTCAGGCTTAAGCTCAGGGCCCCTGCACCTGGGGGAGAAACAGTGTGTGGAAGTAAGGAGTGGGGGTGGGGTTGTGGTGTGGAAGGGTGAGAGCTGATCAGAAGCAGAAATGTTGCTCTGCTACTTCAGACTTCAGCCTCTCCCTGCAAGTGTAAAACAACTGCAGCTAAAACAGTTGGGACTGTACCTTTATGGGGGCTTTTCCTGTGATGTTGGCCACCAGGAAGTTCATTGCAATATCTTCACAGTTCATGTGAGCATCCACCCAGTTCTTGATGTCCCCTGGCATTTTGTATGTGTACAAGTAATTGAAGTACTGAAATAAAAAAAATTAAAAAAAAATCAACATTCATTACAAGGAATATAAAAAAGGAACCTCTTCACCAGAAATTGTGTGTACTTTATAGTTTAATTCCATTTCGAAATAAGACACTAAGCCACGTGAAGCCAAGAGACGCTCAAAGTACAAAACACTTTCTTAATGCAGCCAGTCTTCACCTTGTGGTAAAAAGCAGCTCCTGTTAGAACCATGGAAACCTCATTGGTCCACTCTGACTCGTACTTCCACTTCCCCATTTCATGGTCCCAGAGGTGCAATCGCCCCGGGTAGCCCACCAGCCTGTCGGGGAACTCTCTCCACACCTGGAGGGAACAGCAGAACAAGAGACAGACTGTCTGATGTGTTTGGCTCAAAGCACTGAAGTTTAAAGAATGATTCAGATTAAGTCTGAAAGCTCATAATGAACCGTTAAAAATTAAACTACAATACATCAGTGTTTGCTTCTTCATCTTGGAGCCAAAAATCACAACTGAACATTAAATATCAGCAAAGCCAAACATACAGTTAGGTCCATATATATTTGGACACTGACACAAATTTTGTCTTTTTACCCGTTTACTGAAACATATTCAAGTTATAGTTATACAATGTCCATGGACATAAAGTCCAGACATTCAGCTTTCATTTGAGGGTGTCCACATTAAAATTGGATGAAGGGTTTAGGAGTTTCAGCTCTTTAACATGTGCCACCCTGTTTTTAAAGGGGCCAAAAGTAATTGGACAAATGATTTCAAGGCTATTTCATGGACAGGTGTGGACAATCCCTTCGTTATGTCATTCTCAATTAAGCAGATAAAAGGTCTGGAGTTGATTTGAGGTGTGATGCTTGCATTTGGAAGGTTTTGCTGTGAAGTAAACATGTGGTCAAAGGAGCTCTCCATGCAGGTGAAACAAGCCAT